>JAVTVY010005138.1:17500-40390 GCA_036873755.1 Hanleya hanleyi | reverse complement strand
GACGAGACTAAGAAAACGAGACCCCACAACCTATACCGCAAATGTCGAGAAGTAGGTTTCCCAGTGGGACAAACATTGGTCCTATACCCCCAGTATGGGTCTATATGGGCTGTATGGTACTTTTTCCAAATATTTCAACGATTCGCTCCGCGACACTTCCTATCATGTTTGTCTTGACGAGACTAAGAAAACGAGACCCCACAACCTATACCGCAAATGTCGAGAAGTAGGTTTCCCAGGCATTTTCCCGTAATTTAGAATAAAGTCCGGGTTCCGTATTTTTTCAGGAAAATTTTTACATACACCCACCCTGGAACTAGGGGGAGATAACTCTATTGATAGGCAAGCCCCGTTAAGCCCGGCGACCTATATACCCCGCATACCCCATATAGGCATTTTACCGGATTTTTCGATAAAGTCCGTGTTCTGTTGTTTTTTTTCAGGAAAATTTTTACATGCACCCACCCATGACTGGATGCCCCTCCACCTAGGCTTCACATGGATACCTCATACAACTCCATCGGCCCATTAGGGGCTCCCCTAGCTCCAAAACGTCTATTTCCATACCCTTTTCCCACAATTCCCTGTCTGCGCATGCGCAGAATGGTGACAACGCTCGAGCCACTAGTCCAGTCCGATGCCCCCTCACCTAGGCTTCACATGGATACCTCACTCGACCCCATTGGACCATTAGGGGCTCCCCTAGCTCCAAAACGTCTATTTCCATACCCTTTGGCCACCGCGCATGCGCAGAATGACCCTATTTCAACCCCGCACCCAGCCCATCAGATGCCCCTTCACGAATGCTTCACTTTGATACCTCACTCGACCCCATTGGACCATTAGGGGCTCCCCTAGCTCCAAAACGGCTATTTTCATACCCTTGGGCCACCGCGCATGCGCAGAATGCCGATATTTCAACCCCACACCCAGCCCATCAGATGCCCCTTCACGAATGCTTCACTTTGATACCTCACTCGACCCAATCGGACCATTTTATATAGGGACTACTTTTTCTCCGCGGAAGCTTTTCCCGCGACCGCATCACCGCCAGGACCGCATCACCGCGGAGGAATACATTCCCTGCAACAATTGGAACTCTCCTGTGTTGGAGGTAGCTTTTTGGTCATTCTGCCAGAACTATAGTACACTTGACCTCTCCGCTTCGTTTCCGCCCCAAATATGCAAATTTCTGAGGTCAATAAGGCTCGAAAAATGTTTTCTATACTACTAATATCATCAGTACTGATAGAACATATAACTGTCTTATCAAAGGCGTTTGGTATCCATAAAAATTGAATTATAGAACAGTTCGTTAGTCCAGTGGAATATTCGCAGTGTTCGTATTTATCACTCTAAATGTCAAGATAGGTTGTAGTCATACCATCGGGCAGGACTTTGCGCTTGGGGTAAAAGTATGTGAAGGCGTCCCGTTCCTGGGTATACGAGCGCATCTGGTGGTCGATGATACGGAAACCTTTGTTGGTCCCACTCGCACTGGCCTGGCTCTGGAGGACATTCAGGTACAGGGCCTTGCTGATGTTGGAGTCGCGGCGACTCACCCCCTTACAACTGAATTTGTTGTCATCACCGTCACAAAAGTAAGTTTTCGAACACAGGGCGATCATGGCATCACCGCTCCACTCTAGTTTAAACAGGCCGGGCGTCCGCTTGTCGTAGATGTAGTGGTCGCGTCGGGGTAGCCACTGGTCCCGTTCCGCCTCATATTGTGCACGTAATTCTGGTTTGACGAGTGACTCCCAGTCCAGGTTGGAAACGGCCATGTATGCTGAGTCGGTATCCATTTCTATCAATTGCCAGTCTGATTGGTGGAAATACACGCCCATGAAATCGTATATGAATTCCAGCATTCGCAGTTTGGCCAGCTGGTACACCATACATCCTATTTGGAGCGGGCGGTTATATGTGATGGTCTTTTTGGCTGACGTCACTTCGTAGGTGGTGTCGTCAATCATCTCCATGTGTCGGTATAGAGGCGAATTCACGCGTTTGCGGGCTTGTTTCGTGGTACAAATGTTCACGGTCACGTGACGGTCCTGGTTCGTTACCGTTTTTCCATATCCGCTGTCCCAAGTAATTTCATCGTTTCCCCGATAATGGCTTTACTGGGTCGGCGTCTCCTTGGCGACGGGCGGTAGTGACGTCGTTCGCGAACTTCTCAAAACAAGCCTGGGGGGTGAATTCTATGACTTGGTATATTTTCGTCATTTCCAGTCCGTGCCTCATATACCACTGAAGCAGAGGGGTACCGAGCAAGATTTTTTCGCCAAACATGCTGCCGATCAACATACGCTGTGGTCGCGTTAGGTAGTCGTGTTCTTCAGCGTATGCGCGCATATGGGCTCCGATATCATCTCGACTCACCTCTGTGTTTTTGAAGATGGGCGGACATTCGCCAAACGTGTCTTTCAAGTGGTCAGGAACGTGCAGATCACATTCCACGAATCCATAGAGGTCTCCCGTCTCAACAGTGCGTCGGATGTCGGTCATGGTGATAACAGTCCGATAATCCAGTAGTCGGTCGTCAGCGTGTAAGAACGAGTATAACTCAGGTTGACGACGTTGCATGTGGTGGAATTCACATTCCCATAGCTGTTCATAGGCATAGCCCAGTCCACAAATGTAATCTCGATTCTGCTGTACTTCTTCACGTAAGGCGGCCGGGGTCAGTCCACGGCGCTCGTTATAGCGCCCTCCCGCGAACGAACACTCATGGCCGTGCCAATAACAGCCGTGAAATTGAAACACGGTCGGTACTGTATTGATGATAGCAAATGCGCAGAATGCATAGCATATGCGCATGCGCCGAATGACCCTATGTCAACCCCACATCCACGCCATCAGAGGCTCCATTACATAGGCTTCACATTGATACTTCACACGACCCATTCGAACCGTGAATAGCCCATCTCTAACCCAAACACACCCACACACACCCCCCTAAAATGCCTGCTTTCTATACTACGGCCAGGCTGCGCATGCGCAGAGTATTGACAACGTACGAACCATTAGTGTAGTCAAGTGCTCCTGCATGAGAGCTTCAAAATAAGACCTCATACGACACCACTGGACCACCAGGGACTCACCTAGACTCCAACACGTCCACCCAGTATGGATTTATACATACATTGGGCTTATACCCCAGTAAGAAAACACACATTTTATAACAGAAAACACAACATATATACAGCAGTTAATTCAGCCCAACAAGCCCGGTGCAATAGCCGCAGTACTCATAGAACACAGCGAATGAGGGGACATCACCTTTTGCCTACAAGAGGATTGGCCTAGTCCGAGTTGTCTCCCTTGCGTCAGAGTGTGCAGATGGCGCTATTGTTTGAATGAAGCGATTATCCGGGGTATCCGGGGGAATTGGCCTTGAGACGCCATCTTTCTTGCACAAAACACACCTGTACGGATGTTTTTTACCCGTTTGCAAGTGATTCTACCCTACAAAATTATATCTAAACTAATTCATTCATTTATATGTAATTCATACCACGGAAGACCACATGTTGGTGCCCGATGACGTGATACTCTGTCGGTCGGCAGAAGTTGGACGAACGTTGTAAATTTTTCTTTGTGCAAACTGGTCCCGCTCGACACACACGGAATTCGTATCAATTGGATTGCATATACATACCCATCTCACACCACATAAATATCAAGGGACGCAAACTTGAAATGCACTTTTCCGCCAGAAATTACCGGATTTCAGAGGCTCGATTGAGAACAAATAAACGCAATTTATTCATACCTGGCGGTGTTCAGGTTTTCTGTTACACTTCATAGCACAAATCCCGGCTCGTATATGGCGCTGCGGTGCATAGTTTTTGTAAAATCCTCTCTCAAATCAGCGGTTAAATTCCCCCGCTTCGAGCATCTTCACGGACGTTGAAATTGGAGCCATATGCAAGAGGGACTGCCGTAGCCTCGAACCCGAGATCATAACAATTACGTGAAGCACCACGAACAACGCTGATTGACTGTTTACACTATTCAGAGACTCTATAATAAAGTTTTTACTATTATGATAGAGTCTCTGCACTATTGCAGTGGACAGTGCGCGAAATTCAAAACTGTGAAACGTGTCCGTCAATCCAAGATAGCCGATCAGCGTTGTTCGTATGGAATATCTAGAAAATCAGAACTTCTGAATACGATCTACACCGCAAATGTATAGAAGTAGGTTTCCCAGTGGGACAAACATTGGTCCTATACCCCTAGTATGGGACTATATGGGGGTGTGGGTGAATGGGGCGTGACCTTTGGACATGTCTAGACTTGTTTGTCTGGGGTTTTTCCCTGGCATGCCGCCATTTTGGAGCCGCCATTTTGTAGCCGCCATTTTGGAGCAAAATGGCGGCTCCAAAATGGCGGCTCTGTAACGTATAAAAGGAGGAGATTTTTAGTGGTTTGGTGTATTCATTGCACTACCCTACGGAGCTCTCTGACCTACCTGCCTGCTTGACCAGCCTGCCTGCCTGCCTACCAGCTTGTTCTGACGAGAGGAGGAGAGAAAGCATGAGACGTGGAGAAGATTTTCCATTGGACCCAGCAGCACCTCCGGTTGAAGTCTTACCCCAAGACGAGCGTGTGAGTGACATTTATCGACGTCACTGGGCTACCATACGCCATTGTTTTCACCGTGACCGTCGTCTATTGGACTTATATAATTTCCGGTTGGAAGAAAACATCCGTCTACGTAGCTACGTGGAAGCTATCTTCAACGACCAAGATACAGCCTTCAAGTTAAATCTCACTTTTGGATACATTCTTCGCTATAAAGAGACAGACCAGCTCCGTTATTATTATCCCAGCAATAATACCCGGGTGTTTGACCAGCCTTTCACCATTATCCATCGACCGTCTCTGGACACGGTACTGGATCAACTACAAAACTTGGATAGTTTGGAATGGGTACGACAACAACGCCCCAACACCAAATGGCAAGTGGAGATGACAACCAATGTTACGTTTTACGTCACTAAAATGATAGATCACCCTATCGGCGCCCCCATTCATCTCCCGGACTGGTTGAAACACAGAGAAGGCATGCACGCCTTAGTGAGTGGAAGCAATGGGCCGTACACCGATCGGAAATGTTTATTTCGCTGCCTGGCTATATTCATCTCAACAAACGTCCACCCAAAGATTGTGATAAATTGGCCAACTGCTATTGGGAAGACTACTTACGTGAAAGGAACATGGAAAAACAGCACTTTCGCGGGGTCCCGTTATCACAGCTGGATGTGGTGGAAAATTTATTCCACGTCAACATTGTCGTATACAAATTAGAGCAACACGTGGATGATGACAACACCGACGACCCACAACTCACCGCCCGACTCGTACAGCGTTCCCCGGGGAAATACGACACAACCATGACATTGAATTTGTACGAAACGGACACTGGCGGGCATTTCTCGTACATCACGGACATCAACAGGTATGCCCAGTCATACATCTGTAGTAAATGCCATCGGGTATTCAAAGAATCGTCCAAATTACATAAGCACGAGAAAATTTGTGACCAGACCACCAAACGGAAATTCCCCGGCGGCGTATTCCACAACACTCCGACCATCTTTGAAGACCTGGCAGATGAGGGTATTGACGTGCCCATGGACCACCGTTATTTCCCGTACAGAGCGTGCTATGATTTTGAAGCCCTATTAGAACCCATGGAAAAGGTATCGGCTAAAACTCAATGGACCCAGCATCACATTCCTTTGAGTGTGAGTATTCACACCAACGTACCCGGTTACGACACGGCTCCGGTGTGTTTCGTCTCTAACGGGGACCCCCATGAACTGATTACACGAATCACGGTTGGTATCCAAACAGATCTCTACCAGTGCAAACGATCTCTACCCGTAATGAAATTATCTCTACCGGTGCGTGAAGCGAGAAATTGTTAGATTTTGGAGAGGAGCATGCCCGGTCAAGGCAAAATAATCAGCCAAGCACCGAAAAGGTCTGTAAACCACATAGCACAGCGTACCCATATGAGTATCTAGATTTATAGCATGTGCAAGTTAAAGCCTGATGTATTTTCGTTATTTTTTAATTTGGGACACAGGATTGCCATGTCGATTAGGAGAATCGACTCCATCATCAAAGAATGGTCTATTTTAGGACATATCTGACTGTACACCAGCTGTGTTTGTCCCTTTAATTATGGCTTATTGTTCAAGTAACTAAAATAATTAAGCCTCAAAGTCGTCCTGTTTGATTGGGAGAAGAATTTCAATCAAAATCACTATTCATTTTACAACGATCTCACCATGAGTTTGTGATATGCATGTTTTTCTGTGCTGAAGTTGACAACGATCTCTATCAGCGCTTACAGTGTTGGGATAGGCTTACTCTGGGGGATTTGTACGCTGAAACCAATGAGTCTACAAGGGAAATCAAGCCCAGGACAAAATCATATTACCATGTTAGGGCGATCCCGCTAAAATGGAGGTAAAAGAGGTCGTTTGCTAAAAAGTAACTTGTTATTTATCTAATTTAGTAGGCCAAATATCGGTCACGCTACTGAAACAACATTGACTGGTTTTTAAAATGGCAAATTAATTAAAGGACAAGGAACAATAGATAGATTATTGCGCCTGAAGTTTTGGAGCATTGATGACGAAGGAATCAAAGATATTGAGTAAAAACGACCCTTTTTTTCTCCATTTTATAGAGCGAGATCGCTCAAACATGGTAATATGATTTTGTCTTTATTGATTTTCGTATATATTTATTGATAAGGGTCTTCCTAACATGATTACGTTGGGGGAAAAGAACATCGTGCTATCAACACGCTGATGCTTTCGACAAAAAAATACATTTACCGGTACACAAATAAAGGCGATATGAAATTGAAAAAAAGAGATGGCACGATAAGGCGGCAGTTTGGCCTATACGTGGTGCGGTTGAAATAGAAAAAATAAACTGACTCCATTTAGGTCATTTTTTTTCAGGAAATAGTACATGCTACGAATTCCAATTTCATGTCATAACTATACGTAATCATAAAGCGATCGATGTAGAATTTTCACAAATTGTGTACATATATTTTCTATTGCCGTAACACACATTTCATCTTTCCGATGAGAGATGTTATCAGGGGAGTTAATGACCTCGCGAAAACTATGGAGATAGAAACTCTTGAAGCTTTTTACATAAAAAAGTGGATCGACGACCCACACAATTATTCGATGATAAAAATATCGCATGACGGGAAACAGTGTTAAAAATATCAGCATAGCTCACATGACGGTTTCTGAGTTTGGAGATTGTTTCGTAGTCTTAAAATGCAATTTTCAACACCATACATTTGGATTAAATGTAAATTCAGATAAAATTTATTCATTTATTATCCACTTTCCGTTGTGTTTATGAATGATCCAATAAAAACAATGCACACGGATATATCTGTAGGCCTATGCCTCGAATTCCTTGCCTTGCTGCGCAGAAAATGTATTTTCCATGATTTTGGCAAAAACACGTGTGACGTGATGATATTCGCGGGTATATACAGAAAAATCTAGATCTAAGACCATTTAATTTATTTAAGTTGTTCTACTGATCAACACCTCCGCTACTCACACCACAAAATCTAGGGTTGGTCACTGGACAACGTTTCCATTCTCAGAAAGTGTTAAATTGAAATTGTTGTATTTAACACTATAAATGTCCGAGAATTGACAAAAAGCGTTGAAAAAAAAGTTTTGTATCCGGCATTATATTGCAGTATGATGAGCAATACAACACTTTACAAGTGTTAAATTCAGCCTAGTAAAGTGTAGTATAATGTTAGATATTTTTTCAACACTTTCTGAGAGTGTTACAAATATAACGGCTTATATGATGGTGTAACTCCTCGGACATTAATAATGTTAAATAAAACGCTTTCATTTTAAGAGTGTTGAGATCATCTTCATTATATCAAGCCAATTTCTTCGTTCTCACTTCGAACCTTCGGACGAAGGTCACATTGTTTATCGGTACGTAATTTACCGAGCTCCCAATGACAAGACCGAACTGACTCGATCATCTTTCGTGCGTGCGTGTGCAACTTGGCATCAGACAAATCCGCACAATACATCTCTGGTTCTACTAGGCCTGTTCATACGACTTGATTTGTAGATTTTTGTCCAACACTTTCCATGCACCGAACCTGTAGAGATAGTTGTCAGGAATTGGTAGAGATCTTTGTAATTCTAATTTCCAAAAAGTACATTGAGCACACATATTTTCACATAAACTTGCTTATTTTTACCCGTATATGTGAAATTTGACTGGAATTTGACAATATTTCGTTATAAAGTAGCCCCTTTCTATCAGGATTTCAATTCAAGACATTAAAGACCGGAAAATTTCATCACATTCTCAATGCTGAATCGCCGATGGGGCGATCGGTGCCCCTGATTATGAAATAATCAGAGGACGCACGTTTGAAACAAGAGCGAAATATATTTCCTCGTACATTTAGGCGTACGCTGCGCTATATCATTCCGAGTATTACTCAGGTCTTCCTGGCAAAATAAGCTGAAATTGGTACATACCACTATTCGTAAACCCGTAATATTAGCTGGTGGAGATCGTTGTGCAGATGGTAGAGATCGTTTGCACTGGTAGAGATCTGTTTGGATACCTACCGTGCGAATGATGAACTACCTTGAAACCCTCAGTCAAGTCAGTGCGGCACATCTCGCGTCGACTATCTACTGTGATGTATTAGCGGCACTTGATGCGCGTATTCCAACATTGGATGGGGAGGAGGAGGACGATACCGATGACGAAGACGAAAGTGAGGAACGCAAACCACCGAAACCCTATGCGCAGAAACTGAAACTGCATTTATTGGAATACATGAACCAATTACCCGTCCTTGGATTTAACTCGGGCCGATATGATTTGAACTTAATCAAAGAATTCTTGTACCCGTACCTCGCTAAAGCTGGGAATGTGAAATTCATTATTAAGAAGACAAACAACCACGTCGCTCTATCCACAACTTCACTCCGATTCTTAGATGTACGGAATTACCTGGCGCCGAATTACAGCTATGAACAGTGGGTGAAAGCGTACGACTGCGCGGAGAGGAAAAGTTGCTTTCCCTACAACTACATGACGAGTCTCGAGCGTCTGGACGAAACCCACTTACCACCCCAGGAGGCCTTTTACAACGATCTCAAAGGAGAAGCATTATCTACCACCCTGTATACCGGACTGCAACAGGTGTGGGTGCGTGAAGGAATGCAAACTCTCCGGGATTTTCTCGTCTATTACAACAATTTGGATGTCATCCCTTTTCTGGAAGCTACCGACAAAATGTCCGCCTTCTACCGAGGTATGGGTGTCGACGTATTCAAAGACTGTGTTAGCATTCCCGGTCTGACCCTGCGGTATCTGTTCCAGGATTTACCCACGTTCTTCGCTCTCGTCGATCAGAAAGACGCCGACATGTTTGACTGTTTGAAGGGAAATATCGTAGGCGGCCCCAGTATTATATTCCATCGGTACCATGAGAAACAGCTGACCCATATCCGAGGAGAAAAATTGTGTGAGAAAATAATAGGATTCGACGCCAATGCCCTCTATACCTATCGTGTTTGAGTAAACCCATGCCGGCCGGTCATTATGCGCGGTGGCTCCCTGAGGGTGGAGCATTCAGAGCTCAACGATCTACGAAACATCAAGCAGAACAATGGTTGGATTGGGAAAGTCAGCGACGAGGCGTCACTATCCGTCACCAAGGCAACCACACGGAAAAGCGAATTGGAGATCGGCGCCTTCCCGTGGACGGATTTGCTATCATCAATACAGTACCGACCGTGTTTCAATTTCACGGCTGTTATTGGCACGGTCATGAGTGTTCGTTCGCGGGAGGGCGCTATAACGAACGCCGTGGACTGACCCCGGCCGCCTTACGTGAAGAAGTACAGCAGAATCGAGATTACATTTGTGGACTGGGCTATGCCTATGAACAGCTATGGGAATGTGAATTCCACCACATGCAACGTCGTCAACCTGTGTTATACTCGTTCTTACACGCTGACGACCGACTACTGGATTATCGGACTGTTATCACCATGACCGACATCCTACGCACTGTTGAGACGGGAGACCTCTATGGATTCGTGGAATGTGATCTGCACGTTCCTGACCACTTGAAAGACACGTTTGGCGAATGTCCGCCCATCTTCAAAAACACAGAGGTGAGTCGAGATGATATCGGAGCCCATATGCGCGCATACGCTGAAGAACACGACTACCTAACGCGACCACAGCGTATGTTGATCGGCAGCATGTTTGGCGAAAAAATCTTGCTCGGTACCCCTCTGCTTCAGTGGTATATGAGGCACGGACTGGAAATGACGAAAATATACCAAGTCATAGAATTCACCCCCCCAGGCTTGTTTTGAGAAGTTCGCGAACGACGTCACTACCGCCCGTCGCCAAGGAGACGCCGACCCCAGTAAAGCCATTATCGGGGAAACGATGAAATTACTTGGGAACAGCGGATATGGAAAAACGGTAACGAACCAGGACCGTCACGTGACCGTGAACATTTGTACCACGAAACAAGCCCGCAAACGCGTGAATTCGCCTCTATACCGACACATGGAGATGATTGACGACACCACCTACGAAGTGACGTCAGCCAAAAAGACCATCACATATAACCTGCCGCTCCAAATAGGATGTATGGTGTACCAGCTGGCCAAACTGCGAATGCTGGAATTCATATACGATTTCATGGGCGTGTATTTCCACCAATCAGACTGGCAATTGATAGAAATGGATACCGACTCAGCATACATGGCCGTTTCCAACCTGGACTGGGAGTCACTCGTCAAACCAGAATTACGTGCACAATATGAGGCGGAACGGGACCAGTGGCTACCCCGACGCGACCACTACACCTACGACAAGCGGACGCCCGGCCTGTTTAAACTAGAGTGGAGCGGTGATGCCATGATCGCCCTGTGTTCGAAAACTTACTTTTGTGACGGTGATGACAACAAATTCAGTTGTAAGGGGGTGAGTCGCCGCGACTCCAACATCAGCAAGGCCCTGTACCTGAATGTCCTCCAGAGCCAGGCCAGTGCGAGTGGGACCAACAAAGGTTTCCGTATCATCGACCACCAGATGCGCTCGTATACCCAGGAACGGGACGCCTTCACATACTTTTACCCCAAGCGCAAAGTCCTGCCCGACGGTGTGACTACAACCTATCTTGACATTTAGAGTGATAAATACGAACGCTGCGAATATTCCACTGGACTAACGAACTGTTCTATAATTCAATTTTTATGGATACCAAACGCCTTTGATAAGACAGTTATATGTTCTATGAGTACTGATGATATTGCACCGGACTAACGAATTAACTGTTGTATATAGGTTCAATAATTCAATTCAATTTTATGGGTACCAACCGCCTTTGATAATTACAAGCGTCTAGTCCGTCATTCATAATCCAGCCGTCGTCCATTAGAGAATATCCACGTCCATAATCCAAAGACCTATTCCATTTTCCACATAACAGTATTAGCACCAAATTCAAAAAGACAATCATAGTATACATAAACATAGGCTTGTTTCCTGCAAGAGAGAAGCGGTCAACAGTTTTCAATGATGCCGGCAAGACATCATGATGTTCCAAAAATATCAAATCCGTATCGCTGATCAGTATTCTTAATCCATAATATTCGTTATAGAGTCGTCATCTAAAAAAAGATGTATCTCAGTCACGCTTTGATTGTGACTGTTCATATGAGTACCATGAGGATCTTGAAGTACATGGGTGATGATAAGAGGCATGATAAGAGGAACTCACTGTTGTATATATGTCCTATGAGTACTGCGGCTATTGCACCGGCCTTGTTGGGCTGAATTACTGGGCTTCAGTTTTCACATGGTTGTTCTCACGTTGTTGTTGTTACTGAATAAAAATGAGATCTCACCAAAAAACCCTGTCTTGTGTGTTTTATTCATAATGCATAAATGCCCAATGTGGAGATTCAGTCAAACTGAAATCAGTGGTGTAGGATGGGGCCAAAATGTAACCCATCAATGTTAGAATGCAAGAGCACTATAGTAAAATAGAGAGCCAATGAAATCAGCCCACAGACCAAGTACGTGTTTTGGTCTAGGTTTGGAGCGGCCATTTCATTGAGGTGCGTGTAAAGGAAGACGGTGAGTGAAGACTCGTCCAACACGTATAGATTAAGTTTATTACTATAAGTTCTATGTAGCGCGCTGCGGCCGGGGGAACCCCCCCAGGCAGGATGTACATTCCGTGGGACTACTTTCTGCCCGCGGAGGCAGACCGCATCACCGCGGATGAATACAAAGGTCAAAGAACTATTTTTGACCTGCAAAGGCTATCTATTGTCCCGGAAAGGGCCGGACATTGCCGGAGATGACACCGGACGTGTCGCCATCTTGAACATACGTGCCGCCATCTTGAACCAGAAGGCAGACGCCGCCATCTTGGATATGTCCCATAATGCACCGGGGCAAAATACTCGCTTCTATACTCGCTTCTGATTGGACGAGAGCTCTGTGACGGATTTGAAATACTCGCTTCTGATTGGACGAGAGCTCTGTGACGTCATCGATGACGTCATCTCATTTGCATAAATACGACAGAATTTAGCCTTTATATACTACTACCATGTGTAGGAAGGTGTGGGGGAACGGGTTCACGGCATGTCCTGCATGACCAGCACCCATCGTACCACGATGGAGTGCCCAAGTAAATCCATCCATCCATCCATGTAGGCCTAAATATCAGCAGTAGGTTTACCCCCTAGCTCAATGGAAGTTTATGGCTCTTTGCAGGCTCAAATTGAAAGCCGATATATACCGTTTTTAATTGGTTTATCAGGATGATGGGGAAGGGGATTTCATTACTCCCTCACCCCCGCCTCCCTGTCAATCGACAATGGTTTGGGAGAGGGGCATTAACTTTTACAATAATGACTGTTGACCGTCATTAGATAGGGAGAGTTATATATTATATATTAATTATTATCATACAGCTGTCTCCACAAATTTTCAAGCTGATTTTTCTTATTCTCACTGTTTTAGACGTTTTCGGAGTTCTTTCTGAAAATATTTCATTCTTCACAGAGATGTGCATCAGTAATCGCAATCTCAAAATCAGACTTTTCTTTATCATGCACTCTCACTCCAAGTCATACTACATGTAGGGATCACGAAACAATGCATACAATAGCCAAGTCTGGGGACCAAAATGTGTTAAGACTGGGGACCAACCCTAACCCGGTTAGTATTCGTGCTATATTGGTCTCACGTCAGCTGATAGTCGGCTCCCGACGAACCCTGGCAGGAAAGTCTCGCTCATTCTCGGGCACTATGGCGAGAGAAATTATCGAGATTACGGTCAATCTGGAAATATCGGTTAAAATTGGGCGGGTAAATGCAAGTTTTTGCCTTAAGAGGCCAGATCGGGAGAAGGTAAAGTAAGATATATGCGATTTGACCATTCCTCGATCGGTTGAAAGTGAAGTTCATTCGATTTTCGAACACAAGGGGATATAAAACCGGAGTTTTGTGAGCGTGGTGTGGCGACGGCGCCAACTTGAATGTCCTCCCTTCCTCTTTTATTACCGACCTCGACCCCCCCCCCCCTATAATCAACCTATTTAACCAATTAACAACGGTAACGAGCCCCTGTGCAAACACACTGAGATTATCTGAGTTGATGTTAGAGGAGCATGCTATAAAACAGTGTTTTCACAATTGCAATCAGAGAAAGAAATATTAACATTCATAGATTCAGATTCAGATTCGTTTATTGGCGCAAACACAAATCACATTGGTTAAGGCCAGTAACAGTATACATGAACAAGTGTATGATTTTACATGGCTCAACAGAGGCTCGAATTGTTTTCAATTATTTCAAAACTGGTACATGTCAATCATGATTAACACGGATATAAATGTGCATGATGTATGAGTGAACGCATTATGTAGATTTTTTTTTGCTTTTACATCCTTATCTTCCTTATGTCGATGGAAGTTCACATTCTCATCTGATGAACAGCTTTTACAGACTCACGAGTTAGACTGGTTACCTCCCCTGTATGTCAATACGGTAGACCAACCACCTCGCTGGGGGTCTAATAATACCCCAGCCACTGGGCAGATATTTGGACCGGATTCGGAGTCTTCGCGCACATCGCCGGAAGTGACATCATATATAAAATAGATGTTTGCCGAACATTTCGATTACCTTTCAAATCTGCATAATACTTCTGTTGACCTAGCGTTAAAAAGAATAATCTGGAGATTATTTTCCCTGTTTATCTGGACAGAGCACATGAAAAGTAGTTCGATCATCTGCAACACCGAAGGAGTTGTTCGGCCGGAAGCAGCATGGAACCAGACACCTTCCATCCACCCTATAAAACACTGAGGACAGCGCACAAGACACAGACAGGACGCTTACATGGTGCAATAAAGGTCAACTTCCGCTATTGGAGGCAGGGATGATAAATGGGGATGCTGTGGGGAGGATGACAGTAGACAGGTAATGGCCAGCATAGACGGTTCAAAATTATGTCTGGATCTAGACTTATTGTCTGCATTGCGGAATATATGGGGTCCGAATAAACACCCACAAACCAGCAGAATGAACGACCAATCAACGACAGCAACCTGAACTATGATAAATCGATACCTATAAGGCTGCTGAAATTATCAGCCTACAGAATTTGAATTCAAATTCAGTCTGTATCATCAGAGGAAACAATGTTGTCCATGACTGGTGTATTGTATGGATATGGGTCATTCCATGAAATGGGGGTACCGAAGTGTGACATGCAAACCAATTTTGAAAAGATGTCAATTCCTGGCTGCACTAAGTCAGGGATAATACTGATATACAGAGATTCGGAAAACATAAGAAAACAGATAATATTCCACAATTTGGGAGAAAAATAAAATAATGAAGTTGCGCGTGTAACGAGGACACCAAACTATATGCAAAATTCATCACATAACATGTTAATTTAAGTGTCAAATAGAATAAAAACATGATCAAATTGTTAGAATATTTAATCCTATTCTTAGTCAGCATATTTAGTGACATTTCACTGCCTCAATCCAATCAAGTGGTGCGTGTAACATGGACACCAAAAATGTCTTCGTGTCCTTTCGCATACATCATGTGAAATCACCATACTAGGTCGCCATCAAACTCTAGACTTTACCATCAAACTGATCATGGCACATGAACATTTTATATGTAAGACTGGTCTTAGTTTCACTTTCGTTCTTCTGGAATCAACATTTGTTTGTCACACATGTAACGAAGTGGCAAAGGTAACTGTTCAGGACGCGAAAAAGCACAATACTACCTACCCGCTATTTTTTGCAATTGTCTCATTATATGACACCTACTCCAAAGTGGCTCAACCAGCCATGTCACAAATTTTGGGTTCCATTGCTGCATATTGTAAATCATGTAAAAAAAATAAATAAGCAAAATGCAAGACGAGGGTGGTGCGTGTAACACATGAAAGAGGACACGAAAGCGAGACATAAGAGTATATTCCAACTACAGCTATTAAGGACACATCGAAATCCTGTCATATTTGGATCGATAATAGACAAGATTAGCCCAGCTCAAGAATAGTTTTGAATGACCACTGAATGACATTTTCTTGGTGACAGGTAAGAGGTAAGGTAAGTAACAAAAGAGGACACCAAGCGTTACACGCGCACCCTGAATTTTGAGGGTTTCATGCATCCAGAATCTGCATTTAAGGGTGACTGATATGAAATAAACTAAAATAAATTAAAAGACCTGAGCCAGATCGATACTTTAAGTTGTTTTATTGGTCAAATTTATTAGCAATTCATGCACACAGTGCAAACAAAAGCATCAATGTTTGCAATGTTTGCAATGTCACATTTTTGGGGTCCGTGGGTGTCCTCCAAAAGTAATGGCCGTACATATAACTAAGATGTTATCTTATGTATATCTACTTGTATCTGGCATTAAATAGGAATAAATGTTTTTAAAATCAGTGTAATATTTTAGAAAATTCACTGGTTTTAAGTTTGAGTGCTTAAAGGTGACCCCATTTCATGGAATGACCCATATACTGTGAAGGCAACCTGTCTAACTTACTCGCATAATGAATGGAAAAATAAAATAAGGACAGATTTTTCAGGTATACAAAAAACGAGTCCGGTGTTTAGCTCCCACCTTCAACTTTTGACAGCGCAGAGGAAGGGATGTAGAAAGTTCTATGATATTCTTAATTATGAACATAACTTGAAAGCAAGTGCTGAAGACAAATGGGAAGGTATTTTGAATCTCGAGTCCCAGATCAACTGGGAAGTTGTACACAAAACCCCCTTTGAGTGTACAGTCTATACGAAACTAAGAGATATACAGTTTAAAATATTACAACGGATACTGGTGACAAATTCTTTTTTACATACAATCTCTATCAAAGACAACGATAATTGTGACTATTGTTTAAGTGCAAGAGAAACTATCGAGCATATATTTATTTCGTGTTCAAAAGTTAAAAAACTCTGGGGAGATTTAGAAGAATGGCTAAAGCTATTGGTAGGCAGTTTACACCAAAAAAGAAATTTTCATCACACACATACAATTTATACATGTACCTCATTTGAAAGCCAGGACATGTAGAAGAAGAAAAAAGATTACAGAATGAAAATCCGTCCAGTATTCGCTGATATCAAACAGTTTGAAGTTCCGGAAATGACGAATTTTTGGGGGACATGCCATTAACATGGAGCCTATGGGAAATGCCCAAATCCCATGGCACAAAGGAATTTCAACTTTGAAACGATGGATATCGTTAAATATTCACTCAATTTTCATAATTTTTGGGACACATGTACTTCAAGTATCAGTCTTTTAAAATATTCCTTCAAGGATCCTGATTGGTTAATAGTAAGCTCTTAATTTGCATATCATTTGCATATATGTATCAAATTTACACCCAAAACTATGTTTTCGTCTATATTTAATTGATAAAATCAACCTGTATTCAAAAAATTTGTGCAAGGATTTATTAATTTACTTGTAATTATGTAAGATAAGACCGACAATATACATTTAAAGTTTAATTGTCAATAAATTAACATAAATTATGCATAAATTTGCATAAATTATTGTAAGTGTTATACTTCTGATTTTGGTGTTCATATCGCAAGACATCGATTTTAATACCAGTAACGTCATGATTTGTTGGCTGTGGGATATCCGTTATAGTAGATTTGAAAAATGTTTTTGATTGGTTAATATTTATGAGCTAATTTGCATATCATTTGCATATTTGTATCAACTTTGTAAGCAAAGTTGGTTAACATCCAAAATGAAATATCTTCAAGGAGAATGTTAATTTACTAGTAAATTCATATTTTCTTACGGTGATTTCGTATCAGACTCATCAGTACAAGTTGTACCCAAGTTGCAATTTGTTTTAACATAGTGAGTCACTTGCAGACATACCACCCCAGTATGCCGTGGCTAGCATTGGGAAACACCTTAAAGAAAATAAAAATGGTAGACAATAAACACAAAATACATTTGTACGATATTGTTTACCATAGAATACCCAATGCTAACCACAAGTGTTACCACAACTGGCAACTTCAAGCAATCCTGCTTGAAACCTACAGCTACTAACAATCATAATTGTATGAAGAAATAGCCATGACAAAAATAACCATTTACAACATTACCAATTCACATTTAAATAATGATATCACAGCGACACTGAGCATTATGCTAGTTTACCCAAGACGATGCTGAACAATAAAAGACCCAAGGAAAGTGAAACCAGGGGGTGAGTAGAACCAGAAACAAATTCCTGCATGGGCTGTATTGGCAGCTGAAAGGGAAGCAATACTCAGTTACGATGTGGATAACACTAATCGAGTACCCGTTCAGGAAAGAACAGAGATGCTATGAATACAAGTCAAGCTGATGATGTTTATTCTTGGTTTACACATGTACGCTAATTTACATTTTTTTTGCCATTATACATGTTTGTTGGCGGTTGCGACGTCCACAATTGGCCCCCATCGCCACCCAAGGTAGTATGCTTCACACCAACAACCATTCTGTCCAAGTAACAAGATGAATCCATATTATTTGATACTGTTTTATTGCTCAAATTTAATATGGTCATGGTGATAAAACCAATTATGGTGTCAATGTTGGGCACAACTCACACCAACAAGCAGAATAAAAATATGAATCGTGTTATTTGATACGGTTTTATTTTCTCAATGTTATTTTATAAGGTTTTATTTTCTCAATGTTATTACATTCATGTATGATAGAGATCGATGAATCTAATTAATTCTATCAATGCTGGGCACAACTCACACCAACAGGAGAGGAGGAGTCGATTACGATATGTTGGCGGTTGCGACGTCCACAATTGGCCCCCATCGCCACCCATAGGTAGTATGCTCCACACCAACAACCGTTCTGTCCAAGTAACAAGTTAGTCCATATTAATTTGATATGATTTTATTTTCTCAATGTTATTACATTCATGTTTAATGGTGATGAAGCCAATTGATTTTGTCAATGTTGGGCACAACTCACACCAACAAGGAGTAAAAAGATAAATCATGTTATTCGATGCGGTTTTATTTTCGCAATGCTATTTACATTCATGTTTAATGATGATGAATCTAATTAATGTAGTCTATGTTGGGCACAACTCACACCAACAGTTAGGGTCGGATGAGTCAATTACGATATGTTGGCGGTTAAAGATGCGACAACCTCTCAGCACGGGTATATGCTCTTCGACCTGAAGCAAGCCACCCCCCGACCACCTTCGACTACGCACCGGAATCTTTCCCGGAGAGACCCACCACGTGTACATCCAAAAATAATGTAAACACACCCACAGTGGCTCCCCCAGCTGGGGTGTGTGTGTTTGATGTTGGGGATAATAAAAGAATTCATACATCATGGTTGATTTTTGTCTCTGTTCAATATTCAGGAGGTAGGGTTGTGGGTTCTAGCAATTGTTTGTGGGTTCTAGCAATTGTTGTACATGATGTCTGCGCGAGTACGGAAGCACGCTCCAGAAAAGTGAATACCATATTACAATACATATTATATATAATAATAATAAATGCTTTATTTAATGAGGGTTACACAATCAGTCAGAGACTGTTCTCCCTTGAGGCCCTCAAGAGTACATATTATAATGAGCTATTATTTACAAGTACATTATTATACACATGAATATACATAGCAATGGTTGATAGCCACAATGACAGTATCTAAGATCATATCTTGTTAGCACGTTCTGATGTTTTATATATATATTTAGAGCACATCATGAAGTTTCACTATTTACAAAATTATGTACAAGTATCTTAAAAGAATTCACAGACTCGGCATTGCGTATATTTTGGGGTAAACTGGTCCAAATTATTCATTAGATGCATTGACAATGTATGCAAATATTAATATTGTTCACATTCATGCAAGGTCAGTTGTATATAAAAGACGGATAAACTCACATTGACCTACTTAATTGTTCCCCCGAGTAAAATTTAAGGGGGTGGTCACGTGACCATCACGTGATCAAGGCATGTACTGACTTGTTCTGGGCTGTGCAGTTCTGTAATGCATGTAGTGACCTTTGACCTACAGCCGGGTTCTTGACGTCGGGGACTTGGGGTACCTACATTCGCTGACCTACATCCGGGTACTATTACATCCTGGTACTATTACATCCGGGTACTAACTATTACATCCGTGTAATCGACGTCCGCGCGTCCATCCGGGGACTGTAGAACATCCGGGTACTTCTATGTAGGTGTATAAAAGTGACATGGTCTATAAAACACGTCTCTCTGGATCCCCACACTACCATTCCTACTGCTGAGGGCCAAGACGGAGACCCAGTCCTATGCGACTCGCATTTTACAGCATGCGAGCGTGGTTAATTCACTCACGGGTTACCGAGCAGTGGTTCTCCATGTTTGCAGATGGCGACGACAACGAGGGGCGACGCCAGATCCTGAAAATGTTCACAGAAGCGGTCCTCGACAGAGTGCACTCATTGGAGAGGTGTGCTATCACCCACGACTATTGGACTATGACAGCCAACCTTGATGCTCGGGCTATGGACCACGAGCGCTCACGCCGGAACCAGCGACGGCTCGTTGGCCTAGTAATGGTCTGTACCCTATTGACCCTGGCGCTGTGGCATTGCCAGTGGGACCTCACCATAAATACGAGAGACAGTCAGCGTGTGTGTCATTCACCGTTCGTCATTGGGTCAACCATGTCACCAGTCCTACGAGCCATCCTGCCCCTTACACTCCAGGTGGGGTTACACGTCTGTGAACATAAAGTCACCATCGTGGAAGACCGAGATGTCTGTGGGTCGGGTCCGGAGCCCACATCGAATACGGTTGCCCTACACCGTGATGGCTGGAACAAATTTGAACGGGTGTTGAGCGGTGAGCTCGACGGAAACCTCATCCACATCGAGAACGCCAACTACGTACACCGTGGACCCTTCTTTGCACGTCTGGGGCGTTTGTATTTGCAAACCGACGAAGGCACGGAATTCCTCAACAGACCGTTCCAAGCCTTTCTCAATAAACAGAAGATCTTCTTCTTTCATACATACAGCGAGACCAAGGCTTCCGTGGTGGAAAGGTTCAACAAGAATATTTCACCTATAAGAATACAAGACGGTACATCGATGTTCTCCCGAAATTTGTGAGTCGTTACAATCGAGCCTATCACCGGAGTATGCAGAGAGCCCCCATTACCGTCACCCAACGCAATGAAGTGTCTTGTACCCCATACAATCGCAGCGAGCCCTGAAGGAGGTGTTCAAGGTCGGGGATCCTGTACGGATCAGTAAAGTCAAGGTCAAGTTCGAGAAAAGTTACTTGCCCAACTGAAGC
This sequence comes from Hanleya hanleyi, assembly GCA_036873755.1. Classification (NCBI taxonomy): domain Eukaryota; kingdom Metazoa; phylum Mollusca; class Polyplacophora; order Lepidopleurida; family Hanleyidae; genus Hanleya; species Hanleya hanleyi. The sequence goes on along the minus strand of JAVTVY010005138.1, from coordinate 19,399 downwards.
GATGAGCACTTCCTGACTAAACGGCGTCTACCCCGACAACAGCGAGTCTACAAACTGGAAGATGTTCAAAACGTCTTAAAAACAAAGCAAGACTACTACAAGGTGGAGCAGATTTTGAAAACCGGATGTCGACGTGGCAAACTGTTTCATTTCGTCAAATGGCAAGGCTGGCCTAGTTCCTTCAATTCCTGGGTCGCGGCCTACCTGGTGAAACGACTATAAAACCAGACACCAGTACCGTCATCCTTCATTCCACGTTCGACCATGAACACCGTGCAGCTGCCTCTGAACACAACGTCTCCGAAAACGCGCAAAGCGCAAGTGGGCTTTGTGGTGATATTGATAACCCTGCTGAGTGTGTTGTACGGAGGTGTGTTTTACGACGTAGCTAATCTCAGCACTCTACTTAACCAATCTAGAACTCAAAGCAGTCTACAGATAGCACCAGTCAACCCCGTATCGAGCCCAATCACCACCACCACCACCACACCCCGTGTACAGTTGAGGTCTACACCTACATCGAGTATGGAGTCAACACTTATGCCAAGTACACCCACTACGTCTGAAGACCCACCGGATCTCATCCCTCACAGTGAGCGCCCATCGACAACAATGACCGAGGTTGACGCACCCCAGTTCACTCGTACCAAATTTGCAAGAGCGGGTTACCATGACAGAGGATACACCTCCAACCATGGACCCCCGGTGGCAACATCCCTTCACTTGCGTCATCGCAGGACCGACGGGTTCCGGCAAAACATACTTCGTCCAGAAACTCCTCCAACACGCCGGCAGCATGATCAACCCGCCCATTACTCGGGTCGTGTGGTATTACGGAGAATGGCAAGCGGCATATACAGCAATGCCACACATCACGTTCGTGGAAGGTCTACCCAGCCTGCCCGATTTGGAACCCGACACTTTGGTGGTTCTCGATGATCTGAAGGCGGAGACGGACAGTCGGGTCACCCAGTTCTTCACGAAAGGCAGTCGTCATCGTCGGTTGAGTATCATCTATATCATCCAGAATCTCTTCAATAAAAACAAGGAACATCGGAATATCAGCTTAAATGCTCAGTATGTGGTGGTCTTCACAAACCCGAGAGATACCACTCAACTGCTGCGCCTGGAGAGACAGATGTACCCTGGACGCACTGCGTTTGCGTTGGAAGCCTTTAAAGATGCGACAACCCCTCAGCACGGGTATATGCTCTTCGACCTGAAGCAAGCCACCCCCGACCACCTTGACTACGCACCGGAATCTTTCCCGGAGAGACCCGCCACGTGTACATGCAAAAATAATGTAAACACACCCACAGTGGCTCCCCCAGCTGGGGTGTGTGAGTTTGATGTTGGGGATAATAAAAGAATTAATACATCATGGTTGATTTTTGTCTCTGTTCAATATTCAGGAGGTAGGTAGATAAAAAGGGCCGGGTTGTGGGTTCTATCATTAGTTGTACATGATGTCTGCGCGAGTACGGAAGCACGCTCCGACGCTCCGTGTATTGAAGACGGCCCCACCCGAGTTGGTTCGAACCGTTGTACGCGGTGCAGACTCTGCTCTCGTGTGCCGTCTGTGTGAGATTGGACTTCTTAGGCAACGTACCACTGACTCCGGCTCAGAATGCGAAGTTGGCCAAGCATAAGACAGGTCTGCGTACCCTAGTCCAGAAGCGAGTCTCTGAAACAAAAGAAAAAGGTGTTACAGAAAGGCGGCTTTCTCGGGGCCATCTTAGCACCGTTGGCCGCTTCCTTGTTGGGTCCAGTATTGGGTGGACTCTTCGGCCGACAATGAACCATACGAAAAATATGGTCCTCGTCGAATATCGGCTCCTTCAAAACCTCCAATCACCGTACCCTGTACCCTCTACGGTGAAGACGATAAACACCCTCGAT
>JAVTVY010005138.1:0-10000 GCA_036873755.1 Hanleya hanleyi | reverse complement strand
TTTGGTATAATACAGAACATATATTGTATAATACAGGACAAATATGGTACAAAACAGGACAGATTTGGTATAATACAGGACAGATATTGTATAATACAGGACAGATGTTGCATAATACAGCACAGATATGGTATAATTCAGGACAGATATGGTATAATACAGCACAGATATGGTATAATAGAGGGCAAATATTGTATAATACAGCACAGATTTGGTATAATACAAGACATATATGGTACAAGACAGGACAGATATGGTATAATGCAGCACAGATATGGTATAATAGAGGAGAAATATTGTATAATACAGAGCAGATATGGTATAATACAGGACATATATAGTACAATACAGGACAGATTTGGTATAATACAGAACATATATTGCAGAATACTGGACAGATATTGTATAATACAGGACAGATATTGTATAATTCAGCACAGATATGGTATAACACAGGACAGATATTGTATAATACAGCACAGATTTGGTATAATACAGCACAGATTTGGTATAATACAGGACAGATACTGTATAATACAGGGCAGATTTGGTATAATACATGACATATATGGTATAATAGAGGACAAATATGGTACAATACAGGACAGATTTGGTATAATACAGGACAGATATTGTATAACATAGGACAGGTATGGTATGATACAGGACATATATGATATAATGCAGGACAGATGTGGTATAACACAACAAAGATTTGGTATAATGCGTGACAGATATGGATGGTCCATCTCTACACCAAATACCTTCCTTCACTGCCCCAAAATGTTCACTTTGGCTACTACTCGTACTGATGACGTCATCAATGACGTCACAGATGACGTGAACATCCCTCAAATCGGGGTCTACACCCCGAGAGCTACAAAATGACACCTCCCAGGACGCATTCGGACCAAGGATGGTCCATCTCGACACCAAATACCTTCCTGCACTGCCCCAAAATGGCCACTTTACTTACTACAACCAATTGCGCATGCGCAGATTGACGCGACTTGCATTTAAAAACACGCCATTCTGACTACCCCACACAAGCTTCACTTTGACACCTTCCACGACCCATTTGGACCCATAGCGGTCCATCTCTACCCCAAACACACACCCACATACCCCCCAAAATGCCTGCTTTCTATACTACGGGCCAGACTGCGCATGCGCAGAATATTGAAAACGGACGAACCATTAGGCGATACATTACAAACTCCGCGAGGGCTTCAAAATAAGACCTCATACGACACCATAGGATCATTAGGGGCTCACCTAGACCCCAAAACGTCCACCCCGTATGGGCCTATACCCCATAGCCATGCAGTATAGGTCTATGGGCTTACCCAGGCCTCCGTGAACTTTTTCCAAAAATTTCACCGTTTCGCTTCGAAACCCTTCCCATCGTGTTCTAAATGACGAGACGTGAAAAACAAATCCAAACAACCCATATCACAATGAACGTATGTGAATTTCCCAGGTTGAACCTATACCCCCATATAGCCAGTATGGAACTATATGGGCTATATGGTACTTTTCCAAAAATTTCACCGTTGCGCTCCGAGACCCTTCCCATCGTGTTCTAAATGACGAGACGTGAAAAACAAATCCAAACAACCCATATCACAATGAACGTGTGTGAATTTCCCAGGTTGAACCTATACCCCCATATAGCCAGTATGCAGCTATATGAGCCTATATACAGACCTCGGTGACTTTTCTCAAAAATTTCACCGATTCGCTCCGGGACCCCTCCCATTGTGTTTTTCTCGGCGAGACGAGAAAAACGAGACCCCACAACCCATAGTAAAGCCCACAAAAAAAAATTGACCACCCCTCCCCCATATAGCCAGTATGAGCCTATATACAGACCTCGGTGACTTTTCCCCAAAATTTCACCGATTCGCTCCGGGACCCCTCCCATTGTGTTTTTCTCTGCGAGACGAGAAAAACGAGACCCCAAAACCCATAGTAACACCCACAAAAAAGATTGACCACCTCTCCCCCCATATAGCCAGTATGAGCCTATATACAAACCTCGGTGACTTTTCCCAAAAATTTCACCGATTCGCTCTGGGACCCCTCCCATTGTGTTTTTCTCGGCGAAACGAGAAAAACGAGACCCCACAACCCATAGTAACACCCACAAAAAAATTGACCATCCCCATACCCCATACAGGCATTTTCCCTTATATTGTATAATACAGACCCTATTGTAGGGGTAAAGTCCGTGTTCCGCTTTTTTATAGTTTCGGGAAAAAATCCTAATTTTACATGCACCCACCCCATTGACTTGATAGGCAGGCCCCGAGAAGCCCGGGGATCGATATTAGCCCTTTTGGCTAGAGTTGATAGGGGTTTTCCCCTATTTTAGGGGTAAAGTCCATGTTTCGCTTTTTATATTTTCTGGAAAAAATCCTAATTTTACATGCACCCACCCATGACTGAATGGCCCTCGAGGAGCGCTTCACTTTGACACCTCACTCGACCCATTCGGTCCACTAGGGACCCACCCCGGTCACAAAACGTCTATTCCCATACTCTTTTTAGGCATTCCCCGTATACATTAACATTGGAAGTCACTTGGTTGACATGGGACCACTTTCTGTCCGCGGAAGTGACGGCATCACCACCAGACCGCGGAGGAATACAAAGGTTAAAGGTTGCCGGAACTACTTTTGACCTCCACGTGACCTTGGGCTGGTGGCGCCCCCTGGCGCCACAGAGGTGAAAGGCGATGTGGCGCCCCCTATACTTTAACCTGGAAAAAAAGGGCACCAAGAGTTACCTCCCTGGAAAACCCTACCTGTGCTGCGCTTATAATACTACTCATGGCTTTTATCAGACTGTTGATCAAGTCTCTGGACTGGACGAGGATATCTTTCGTCTTCATAGCACTGACATCAACATAGTTCTCGTAGAAGAAATCGAGTAAATAATCCAGCGTGTTTTGGGGAACTATTAGTGTCGTTTGTCTATGTATACTGGGTAGCAGAAAACGCTTCTGTGTTGTTTTTCTGTATTTCTCTCTTTCATTATCACAGTCGTAAGTTTTCAGCACCGATATGTCAGGAAGCCGAAACGCCATCTGTACGGTCAATGAAATAATTCTTCAATAACAGACTGGCAAGTAGCAGACACCACATATACAAATATCCGGAAAAGTTACCGAATATTTTTAACAACTGTAACACGTGCGCCGAATATATGAACTGGATCTATGCAATGTTGTTGACTTTGGATTAAACCGACGAATCGGTTGACCTTTACGCTTATCCTCTCTATACCTGATATATTACGGATAATCTTAATCTTAATACAGTCCATGGAGGTAGAAATAGAAGGAGACGTTGTTTTTGGGAATGAAAGTTTATAGTGTCAACACAGCTGGGTATATCGGATAAACCTGAGGGATTAAACCTGACTCGGCCATGTTCGGCTGCATTCGCTTTCACGCGCAAACGTCCCAGAGACTTGCCCCAAACTAATATCGAGCTATATATTAAGCGTTGTGTATTCGAATAATAATGCTACGTAAAGGTGAACTGCAAAGGTTTTTGAAAATAACCCAAACAGTGTTTATTGGATTTATTTCTGTGTGTTTTAATATATAATAAAGTATAAATTCGTTTGAGAAAGAATCGTTGAAAGTAACCCTGGTTATAAATATGCATAAAACCCGTTCTGATCTAGATGAAAATCGGACAGCTGAAAGTGACACTGATTATCCACCTTGATTTATGACGTCATTGTGCTATGATGATGTTTCTCAGATTTGTACTGAGCTCCGAGAGGGGAAACCGGGATGATGTGGAAACATTTCCAACAAATTAGAGAAAGACACCATCGAATCGGATTCTGGTATTTATCCATTAATAAACTGATTATTACATGCAAAATCACTGTGTTTATTTCCATCATACGGTAGTAGAATGAATGTTGCGGATTGAATGCAAAACGGACCGAAGTCTGCGAAGACGCTCACATTCACAGTACTTGACAGCTACACTCCCGTGTGCCATAATAAAGTTCACAAAATGACCGACGGCCAGTGTTACAAAAATATCACATATCTTTGGGGGCTCAAAAATATAAATCATGACCAATTTATTGAAGGAAAAATACTGAAATGTGAGATAGAGGGTCTGTGCGGGTAACATATTTCATTTTGAAAGCACTGTTTTATGTAAACATTGATGTGTCGTCTGCTTTCGAGCAGGTGTCCTAGTAGTATATAAAGGCTATCTGGAGTCCTGACTCTGTTTGAACAATTCCTGGTTATCTCCCTTTGATTCGCACATTTCTGCCCCTAAATAGGACCCTAGATGCCCTTTTACTACTTATCAAATTGACGTCACTATAACGTCACATCCGGTCACGTGACATCTGGGTCAAAGGTCACTTCCGGCCCATCAATAAGGCCCTACCTAAGACCCTATGACTCCCAATGTGCATCTCCCGGAATGCACGTCATCAAACAGGGTCCCAAAAATATTGCCAGCACTATGCCCAGCATAAATAACAAGTGGGGAACCCTCAGTTTCTCCACACAGCCATACAATGAGAGAAGGGAAACCGTATTGGCACAGAAAAATACATGAAACCATGGGAAGCAAGACTTACAGTAATAAAGATAACCTATACGTGTTGTACGATGTTATTATGACGAGTCTAGGATCAGTGCGACCCCAGGGTCAAGCGTTTATTGTCCAGAAAATCTCCGCAAAAAATCAACAAACAAAATGGCGGCGCTGCTGTGGGAATTCGCCTTTTGGCATCAATCGTGCTTGGACTATGCGAAACCTCTATGGGGCAAATTCCGGGTGATCTCCCCTGATTCGAACATTTGCATGTTAGTGTATACGGGGAATGCATGTATGGGGTATAGGGGTGGTCATTTTTTTTCATGTGGATTTTACTATGGGTTGTGGCATCTTGTTTTCTTCGTTTCACTACGTAGAACTCAATGAGAGAGGCCTCGAAGCTAAGCGATGAAATTTTCCTAAAAGTCCAGGTAGGTCTGGATAGGCCCATACTGGCGCAGTGGACAATGTTTGTCCCACTGTGAAACCCGCTCATGGACATTTGTGGTATGGGTTGTTGCATCTTGTTTTTCTCGTCTCACCACGTAGAACACGGAAGGGGTCTCAGAGCCAAGCGTTGAATTTTTTTGAAAAAGTCACTTTGCGCATGCGCAGTGGTGAAGTTGCGCTGGGGTGGACGTTTTGGAGTCTAGGTGGCCCCTAGTGGTCCAATTGGTTCGAGTGATGTATCAGTGTGAAGCACTCCGACTGGATGGGTGTGACGTGGAACTGACGTCATTCTGCCCAAGCGCAGTAGACAAAGGGGCATGGCAGTGGACGTTTTGGGGTCGAGGTTGGCCCCTAGTGGGAGGTGTCAAAGTGAAGCGCTTCTCAAGGGCGATCAAGTCATGGTTGGGTGTATGTAAAATTAGGATTGAGGCTGAACCTATAAAAAGCGAAACACAGACTTTACCCCTAAAATAGGGAAACCTTTATCAACCAGATCTAGAGGGGCTAATATCGCTTCCCGGCGGCTCGAGGCCTGCCGAGAGAGGCAGGGTGTCTTAGTGGGTGTATGTAAAATTAAGATTGGGGTCGAAACCTATAAAAAAGCGGAACACGGACGTTACCCCTAAAATAGAGAAAACCCCTATCAGTCAGGTCTGGAGGGGCTAATATCGATCCCTGGCTTAGCGGGGCCTGCCCAGAGAGGCAGGATGGGTGAGTGGGTGCATGTAAAATTAGGAGTTGTTCCGAAAATATAAAAAGCGGAACACAGGCTTTACATCTAAACCATGGAAATCATGGATGTTTTGTGGTCCAGACCAGCCCTGGTCCAAATGGCCCGTGAGACGTGCCCAACGCCTGTCATCACCCGTGGTGGTGGTGGTGGTGGTGGTGGTGGTGGCGATGGTAGCGGTGTGTGGTGGTAGTGGTGGTGGTCACCGTGGTGGTGTCTGTACATATATAGGGATTAACACGTGTCCATCATCAGTCCATATGTATTGGTAGGCTAATCAACATGTCGTGTATGTGTACGTTCTGTCAGAGAACCTTCTCTCGTCGCGATAGTATGCTCAGACACATTCAATGCAAACACAACCAAGAGACACCACCGAGTCTCGCTATAGGGCCACCAAGTGGAGTACAGAATCCCTATACGATGATGGTGAGCGGCCCCACTGGATGTGGAAAGACGTCCTGGGTGATGAAGTTCTTAGAGGAAGGTGTGGCAACCCCAGCTCCGACTCGCGTTGAGTGGTGCTATAGCCAATGGCAGCCTGCGTACGAGACTACGCGATTACAGAATGTGAGCTTCATCCCGGGAATTCCTCAACATAGACGAACCGTATTACTTCGATTCCGAGCAGACCAACATGGTAGTGCTCGATGACCTGATGAGTGCGGCCAAGGACAATTCGAAAATCGCCGACCTATTCACCAAAGGGTCCCATCATCGCAATCTGTCCGTCATCTATTTGACCCAGAATCTTTTTCCTCAATGGAAGGCGTCCAGAGACATTGCCTTGAACTGCCAATACTTTGTGCTGTTCTCCAATTCCATCGACAGAGCACAAATCCGTGTGTTTGGTAGTCTAATTTATCCTCAGAACATCGACCATTTCATGCAGGCGTTTCAATGGGCAACAAGTCGTCCCTACGGACATACCCCCGAAGATCGCCGGCTGACAACCTACCTGTTACCCGGCAAGGGGTCACCACAACTTCATATACCCCTACACATCCAGTGAGTCCAAATCTGGCAGCGCCCGTTCAGCGACAGGAACCCATCCCCTTCTCGAGGGAACTCGAGGCTATGGAAACATTTGTTTAAAGAAAGTATGGACGCTGAGACGTTGGGGGCCACAGAATATAAGTATCACCACAAAGGGTATTCGAAAGAGGAAACCGCAATTTTAACCCGTAACAGATTGGCACCCAGATTACGACGGGACCTCGTGACCCATATGAAATTGTTGGATAAAGATGTGGTCCATATGAAAATCGAAAGAACAGCGTCGATGTTGAAAACCTCAGGCATGAGCTGGAAAGCTGCAGATGTTAGAGCAATAGCACAAAAAAAGCACCTGTCTGAACGCATTATTAAGACCAACTATGAATGGCCTACACGGCACCATTTTCCTCATTTCACCATGAGGACTGGAGTCCACCTTGTTTGAACACAACGAGGATATTATAGCCGAAGCGTTACGTTAAGACCAACTATAAATAGCCCACATGGCACCATTTTCCTCATTTCACCATGAGCACTGGAGTCCACCTTGTTTGAACACAACGAGGATATTATAGCCGAAGCGTTACGTCAAGCCAATGTCGATGCTATTATTGATACACTCAAGGTAGATTCACCGTTCAGCACCAATGCATGCGTTGTCATCTTCTTACGCTCATAGATGACATCCAATGGGTGACACAGGTTTGTCTTCTGCTGCGAAAAACCCCCCAGATAGTACGCAAAGAGGATACCAACACCTTGTCCACCTTGTTTGAACACAACGAGGATATTCTGGCCGAAGCGTTACGTTAAGCTAATGTCGATGCTATTATTGATACACTCAAGGTGGATTCACTGTTCAGCACCAACGCATGCGTTGTCATCTTATTACGCTCATAGACGACATCCAATGGGTGACATGGGTTTGTCTTCTGCTGCAAAAAAAAAAGACAACTATCCGTGCCCAGAATCTGCTGACCCTGTATGAGGCATTTCAAACTCTGAGGAGTCCAGTGAGGCGGATGCTGATAGAGAGACTGCCGAGAGTCCACTGACTGATACCGAAACAGTCATTGGTGAGAGTCTATCTAATATCTGATACGGAGAGCTTGACCTCAAATAGTCAGCCTACGTCCCAGGGAAGTGAGAAAGAACCTACCTTCTGGGATCGTATTGTGCATGAAGCTATTCATAGTTATGCTGTGGTAATCGAAGACGGCGGGCAGGATAACGTACAACAGGTGTACACCCAAATGCGACACTGCATCAGGAAAACATGGCCATCTATGAAAGGTATAGCCTGCTGTCGCTTGAAATGAAAGGCGACCCCACGCACAGGTCCATCATGAAGACCAAGCGTCATTTGGAACAGGGTATGGGCCTACCACAACTGTTTGAGGACATGCTGCCTGAACAGTATCCAGACCTGACCGATAATGCTTAGGTTACACTGAACAAAGATTGAACTTTCTCAAACGGCGACTTGTGATTGGACAAGAGCAGCCAAGAATACATCTAACAGGCAAGAACGAATATGACAGATGCAGCGCCAAATGGCGGCCTCGGATGCATCATGGCATCCTCGGATGCATCATGGCATCAAGGAGTTATGGTGTTAAGATCATGGCGTCAAGGCGCTATGCTAGGGTGTTAAGGCGTAAAGATTGGGCGTCAAGGCGTTATGCTAGGGTGTTAAGGCGTAAAGATATGGCGTTAAGGCGTTGAGACGGCGCTAAGGCATAACGACGGGCGTCACTGCATTTTGATGATTTAGTGGCAATTCCATGGAATATTTGGAAAACCCTCAAGTCGTGGTCTACATACCGAGAGCTTCACTTGGACACCTCACACGACGCATTCGGACCAAGAATGGTCCCTCAATCACCCAAACACACCCCCACGCACCCATAAAATGCCCACTTCCGCTACTACACTTACTGTGGACGTCACCTTTGATGTGACAGATGACATGGACATCCCTCAAGTCGTGGTCTATATCACGAGCACTTCACTTGGACACCCTGCAAAACGCATTCGGACAAAAAATGGTCCCTGAATCACTCACAAACGAACCCCTAAAATGCCTGCTTTCTATACTAAGGCCAGATTGCCCATAATGTTGAAATCGGACTAAACACCAGTCCAATCCGACGCTACCACAAGAGAACTTCAAAATAAGGCCTCGTACGGACCAATTGGACTACCATGGGCCCATCTCGACCTCAAAACGTCCATTCCAATGCCCTTTTTCTACCGCGCATGTGCAGATAGACGATATTCTCACCTCACACCCATCCAGTTGGACGCTCCCCAACGAGAGCTTCACACAGATACCTCCCACGACCCAATATAGGTCCACATCAACCCCAAAACGTCCCTTCCAATGCCCTTTTCCCACAATTCCATCTGTGCATGCGCAGAATGTTGAAAACGGATGACACACTAGTCCAGTCAGATGGTCCCCCACGAATGTTTCACGATGACACCTCATACGACCCAATCGCACCAATATGGGTCCACCTCGACCTCAAAACGTCCATTCCAATGCACTTTTTCTACTGCGCATGCGCAGATAAGACGATATTCCCACCCCACACCCATTCAGTTGGACGCTTCCACACGAGAGCTTCACATTGATGCCTTCCACGACCCAATCGGACCATTATAGGTCCACCTCGACCTCAAAACGTCTTCTAATGCAATTTCCCCACAATTCTGTCTGCTCATGCGCAAAATGTTGAAAACGGACAACACACTAGTCCAGTCGGATGGTCCCTCACGAGGACACCTCACACGACCCAATCCGACCACGATGGGTCCACCTAGACCCAAAAACGTCCAAAAACATTCAACGCATGGCCTCGAGACCCCTCCCATCATCTTCTACAGCTAGAGACAGAAAAAAAACAAGGGGCCACACCCCACAAAGCAAATGTCCAGGAGTGGGTTTCCCATTGGGTCTAACATTGTCCACGACCAAATTATTATGAAATTAAGTGTCACTGGGTCTTATATATAGGGGAAGATAACTCGTTGGGCCGCCACATGACCAAAAATGACGTCAGCGGAAGTCACCCAGATGTGACCTTTGAGCGAGTGCAACGGGACTGGATTTTGACATCATCCGTGACTTCAGCTCCACGTCATCACCCTCACCCTCGTTTTTCCTCAGGAATAAGGGTTTTATATACTACTTGAGGCACCAAATTTACTGTCTTGCACGATATAATTTCATAGTTTT
>JAVTVY010005137.1:0-40527 GCA_036873755.1 Hanleya hanleyi | reverse complement strand
GAATTAAAAACATAGCACACCGGCTAAACGAGCTGCTGTATTATTAATATTATTGATTTGTTTTTATTATTGCTTTTCAATATACGACAGCACATTATAACACATTATAAACATACATACATATAGATGTTTATACGGAGAAACCAATATATAGTAACGCTTTGATTGCATGTATTTATATGAACACCATGAGAATCTGAAGTACATAGGTTCATACGGCCCCTAGCCCCGGGTTAAGCGGAGTCAGACACAAGTTAACGCAACGCCATAGATCTTGCACGTTATGTTCGTATTTTGTTATCAACATGTGATGTGTATCTTCAAATTTGAGAATCTTTGAGAGGAGGCGCTTGGTGTAATAGCCCTGTTTTATATGATTCTGTAATAATGTTTCGTGACGTTGATCAAAATCATAGCAAATGCTATGAGGCGTGATATGTATTCGCCATATGCAGGTTCCACTGGAATATTACTTTCCAGAAAGGGATAGATCACGATGTCGATCTTGTAATCTCTTTTGTCATAAATTCGACGAGAGAGAAGGCCCGCTTCATTTTTATAGAGATATAGGTCTAAATATGATGTGCCTATAGGGCTATCTGCAGTTTCCTTCAAATCCAGTGAAGCTGGATATATATCCTTCACTGCGTCATTTATATAGCGATTATGTACATCGAGATGATCGTCTATATAACGTTTGGTGAATGAGAAGGAACGGGCTTTGAATGGGTCGGTTTTTGAAAGCGCATGCATATAGCCATATTCATAAGAGAATAGATATAGATCGGCTAACAGATCGAGGTGCACAATTAGTCCCCATCGGAAAACCTATATGATGTTGATATATTGTGTTGTCAAATTTCACATAGATATCTTTAGTGAGAAATTCACGCAACTCTGTTAAGAAAGAAATGGTATAATAGTGGTGTATTTCTGTTTGAGAGTTTGGACTTAAATGAATTATAGGATGTAGAGTTTCTTGTCTCAAGTGTCAGATTGTTCCACCGTCATTAACCAGTGGAACAATCTGACACTTGAGACAAGAAACTCTACATCCTATAATTCATTCAAGTCCAAACTCTCTAACAGAAATCCACCACTATTATCCCATTTTGTCGGATCTAGAAAACTAGACATACTTTATACAAAATTATGTCACGGCTGCAGCCAACTGAACGCTGATTTACATCGTGTGAACCTCCATGAAAATGGACACTGTTCTTGCGGGGAATGAACTGAAAATGCCGAACATTTTTTAATTCACTGCCCACTTTTCGAAGATATTAGAACGGAACTATTTCATGATATCCCGCTCAATACCACCGGCAAACAAATGTTGTTGGGTAATCCGTCCCTTTCTCTTTTTAATAACACCAAAATAGTAAGCTCTGTCAAAAAATTTAGTAAAGACAGTCAAAGATTCGACTAATGTATGACTATTACAATGGAATGGTTCAAGGTCCGTCATTAATGGTTAACACCAACGGGTGAGAATACGGCCCCTATATATTTGTGCTAATGGCAATAAAATGAGTAATTAACATACCTATGTATACAAAAACGACTCTATAGTCTTAAATACATATATATATATTATTTATATACATTGTTAATATAAGGTTTTCTCTTTCTTTACTAATGTATTGTTTAATCTGTATTTGGAGAGGGGAATATAAGTTGAAAGAACTTGTCCCCAATCCATTTGTTAAAATGCAATAAAATATTTAAAACAAAACAAAACAAGAAAGAAACATCCTATGAATGATATCCCTTGTACCGATGTAATACCATGTTCGTTGTAATATGTGTACGTGCAATGAATAATGTACACGTACTTTCGTCGTCAGTTTTCTATGTACAGTTGACAATTACTAATTAGTTAAATCATTGGGCATAACCAGTAATATGTGTGATAGTTGGCGGTGATGCATTCTAGACTTCCAGTTTGGTTCCTGGAAAAGACTTACCAAGTACTCTAATCTGACCACCGCTGTAGGAGGTCCCATGATCATTTGTTGCCTGACATTGGTACATGCCGTTGTCACGTGTTGCATCCAGTTCGCTGATAACCAAGACATTCCTGTGAACTTCTATCTGCCCGGGAATGACTTGTACAGGACGACCGTTCTTGAACCATCGATAAGTTGGCGGCGGCACCGCCTTTGTCCAGCACCGCCAGGTAAAATGGCTTCCTTTGTCCATATGTTGATCACTCAACGGGAATGGAAAGTAAGGCAAAGCTGCAGATGATAAACAAAGGGGCAATCATTAAAATAATACCTAGTATGAATATGGTCTGTACTGCTGGATATATAAATGCATTTAACTCTCGTGGAAGTGCTAAGTGCCTACTACATATTGATACGTTACACTGTCAAGAGGATATGATCACTCTGGTCATACATTTTATAGTAAAGGCCAAGGCGTGACGGGTTAACTACCCAGACTGACCATGACAAATGTGGTCAAAGCGACAACGAAAGAGATGGCTAGGCGGGGTATAGAACATACAAAGCAAGTTCGTAACACAGATTATAGATGCCAGATCTGACATTCAGTGTCAAGCCGTCGTCCCAAACGATTAAATATTGTTTTAATACAAACTAAGATTTGCCACGAGTTTGGAAGTCATATGTGAAATAGAAAATGAAGAGTACAAAAGTTTTGAATTTATCTATTAAGATCCCTCATAGTTTCATATATTATTTATACCTCCAATCTGTAGATTAATTGATTTTTTGGCCGATGCTGTTCGACGACGAGAGACACGGCAATGGTAAAAACCAGAATCCTCAATTTGGGCGTTTTCAAAGATCAGAACCCGATTGTGGTCTTGTAATATATATCCTCTCGGCATAGGTTTCCCCTCCCGTGACCAGGAATATTCTAGAGGGCCTCTGAAATGCAGAAGATTGAAATATACATGTATCTGCGCTGCCGATATCCATGCGCCAAGAAAAGGAAGTAAGCGAATTGAAGGAATAGACGAATGCTGTCTGGATGTTAAGATATTTGTAAGTCAGTGTTTTCTCCTTGCAAAGCCAAGCCGCCCATGGGCAGACAGTTTCCATCACATCATCTGGGCGTTATCAATGGCATAGGGATGTTACCTGTTACTGAATATCTGATAAGGAAATGCCATTATTGGATTCAGCTACATGTATCAATGATTCAAGTGCCTTACGTTCCATATGCGTAGCATTCAAGGCGCAAGTTTTGGCCTCTCATTGGTGGGCTGGGAAATACAGCAATGAAATCATTTTGGATATCTGGACCCCACTCAATTGGAGCTGTTAAACAAAAACAGTAAACACAATTATATTTCCACCCAGATGGAAAAATCAGATATGAATTTTATTTTTATTTGAGCACAGTTTATTTTAGTGCCGCAGCTGATTTCTACATCAGATACTTCAGGAATAAATTGAGTAAAGTTTATTCAGACTAAGCGGAAATGTGACATTACAGGGTTGTATGACAACTGGAACGTATAAAATATACTTCGTGTACTTGAACAGTAATATTTAGAACATTACTGCCTAGAATCATTATCTAAACACATGTCGTTCAAATGAGTGGTCAAAAGCTCAACGTACTTTCCAATCATGTTTGTACCCGTAATGAATATCGTACCCCTTTTTCTAGTGAAAGATTGTGCGTAACTTCTGTACTGTGTTAACACAATCAGAATAACACTACCAAATGAAAACCCAATCTGTTATAACAAAATGACTGTATTAAGACTCTGTAAGACATGTTGGATTGCATAACATGCTACCTGAGGTCGCGGTCACTCGAGACATGTGAGTATCGTACTAAACCATCAGACCAACACTTTAAATAGCGAATGGATGTGTCGCGAAAGGTAATTACGGTTCCGTTTTCTTTTACTGAATTAACATTGCAGCATCGAATGGTCAAACGTGCAGGTTTTCTCCAGCATATTGCTTGAAGTCAAATGCCAAGTCCTTGAATCGTTGTAATGATCAAGGACTCGTGAGTGATCCCACTAACTCACTCTAACACGACCCGGGTATACTCACGATTTGCCAGGACGACCAGGGGAATTGGTAAGCTTGTTCCACTTGGCACCGGTGTCTTATACTCATTCGGGTCGTATTTATCAGAGTCAATATTTCGGCGTAGTTTTACGACACAGTAGTAGTTGCCTTGGTCGGATCTCGTGACTTCCGAGAAATATAGCTTGCCATTTTGTGAGATGAACAGATATGACATCAGGTTAGGTCGGACAAAGTTCCTCGGATTGTTCTTGTACCATTGATATGTGACTCCTGTTAGTAAAATAATTCCAACATTCATCTTATAAGGGAAGAAAGCATTAAGCATAATGCGACTGAAGGTCCTAACACAATTCATTTCATATAATGCATGTAATTATCGCTCTATAATCTTACACAGACATATTGCCGCAATATATTTGGTGATTTTTTTGTGAGTTCACACGACAAAATATTCTTTGTACAATGTTCGACGTAAATATGGTCTGTTTATGTGGAAATACACGTACGGAAATAATATGGCCAAACAGTTTCTCATACACAGCATAAAATTTGCGTCGAACAATTGCAATTATGTAATATGACATCGCTCTTAAGGTAATCCTTTAACAGATCAAACACCCTATGGTATAGGCTACATCCAACATGTCCACTATAGTGTTCGCATGTTCACCAAGAGAGATAGGAGGATATATTACATGTAGGAAGGACTAAATGATTTGGAAAATTTATTTCGCGTGATTGACAGATAGATTCGCATAAATCGTCCAATGCATAACCAAGTACCGCAAATTATGAATGCATACGTAGTACACTGTATATGTGTACCAACTTTACCATGATCCTATTTGTGTAGCTCGTTGCCTTTTCGAGGAAAGTACCGCTTTTATGTATGAATTTCCTATCAGACGGTTGTTCGGTCTGTGCTCGATAACAGAGATAATACTTATGGTTGAGGAATTTTGCAAATTTCGTCCGTCATCAGTTTACAAGAATAAGATACTTTTTCTCAAAATTCAAGTCAACCACTAACATGGAAAATAACACAAACGATTGAACAGATAAAATAATTATTCGCTAACTACTCATCCTTTTTTTTGCAGGACATGACCCTATGAATAAGCTAATCGAAATGCTTCAGTTGACAATATAAAACGCGGCAAACGATACTCTCCTCCCCATCGATAGAAAAACCACTCCCCAGGCAAAACTAGAACTCATGCACTTGGAAGGTCCAACCGAATTTAGGGTAATTGTACGAGATACAAATGGGCACTACTATTGTCTATCTAGAAGAGAGAGCAGGTTTATTTCTGAGGAATGACATAAATGTACATGATACATTTATAATTTTTATAGTTTTTTGACATTTATTGATTTCTAGCCTCAACTAAGTTAATCGAGGCAATGTACATTTCATCTACGGGATTGTATATGTACATTTAATAAGATACATTGCCCTATTATGGACGAAAAAGGTTTCCTAATAGAATGTAATCTGTAGATTATATGCCGATCCTTCTTCCCTGTCGCATCTTCTCCGCAATATAATTCCCGATCGGTAAGTATGATGAGTTATTCACTTACATTTGATCAATAATCGCAACACGAGATTGTTATTCTTGGACGAATACATTGAGAGAATATGAGTATGGCGAGATTGGAGGACCGAAAGTCTCACATGTAATAAAATGTTGTCTTACTCAAGAATTAAATGGTTAAGAGACGTACCCTAGCTTACATATATATATATATGCGGACCAACACTGATAAACTGTCGCAATTAATTCGTGTTCAGATAAGTAGTTACAATGAATCGGTTTAACATCAACTAATACATCCAAGATATTCATGTTCAAGATATCAATATGCACTCAGCAGAGTTCATTCAACCTGGAATTATATAAAGACCAAAACTGGTTTAACTCACTAATGCTTTAATATCCAAATTGTGAATTACATACCCACATCTGTCAATTGTTTGGAAGAAGCTTACTGCACTAATGCAGAGATTTGATAAAGAAAATAAATATTTTTAGAAAATGTTACTAGCTAATACTATATCTTCATTATATCGGAAAAGGCCTCATAATAGAATGTAATCTGTAGATTATATGCGGAATATAATTCCCGATCGGTAAGTGTGATGAGTTATTCACTTACATTTGATCAAATACAGGGGGCAAGAATCGCAACACGAGATTGTTATTGGTAATATACTTAACTTCTGTTTTCTTGGATGAATAAATTGAGTGAATATGAGTATTTCGAGATTGGAGGACCGAAAGTATCGCATGTAATATAAGGTTGTCTTACTCAAGAATGAAATGGGTAAGAGACGTACCCTAGCTTATATCATACCACCGGCATTTGTACAGGCGAACGCCGATTATTCCCACTTGAGGATAGGAAAAAATCGCATGCTTCCATAACCCAACTTTAACCACAAGCACGATTTTAACTGCTCTGCAGACTTACCGAGATAACCATTCATACTTAAGTATAGATATCACTGTGATGTTGTGATGTCATGTGGGAATGGTTATAGTAAATGCAATCATAAAAATAAGGTCTCCCTCGCTAACATTTTTGCTTGAAATAATTTAGCGTGATTTGACACGAAGACAGTTTTGTTTTTGGCTAGCTATGAGCTCTGTGGATTTAGAAACAACTCCGCCTGTTTGCCAACATCTTTACGCAACACCTGGCGGTCACACCGTAATTGTAAGATAAACAAATTTGTTTAAATTCAACGACTGGGAGTTGTGATTGTGAGTGTGTGTATGGGGGGGGGGGGGTGGTGTAGGTAAAAGAGTGAGGACGACACGGTGAAATTTCGAAACTACAGGTTAAGATGTATCGAATTATTTTCCTCATAAATATGAAATATCAAGATGAATAACGTGAATAAATGGGTCCCTGTATTACATAAACCCGGCATTTCCGTGTTTGTCGGAACATGTAGTACACCGCCATTTGGCAAAATAAAACACATCTGCTGGGCGACAAGAACGGTCATGCGAGAAAAACGATTCTTTGGCGGCAAATTGTTTACAAAACAGAAAAGGAAGAATTGATACATTTTATAGTCTCTTTTGTCGAGTTACTATTGACGATTTATTTAGTCGCCCAGTTACCGGACCAAATTTGCCTATAACACCCAATAGGCGTATAGCGTTTAAATTAAAATGTATTGTTTAGTTCCGTGTATAAACAATTAGAACAATTTAAAGCTGAATGCTTCTGTTAATCAAGGATTGTTCCCCCCGCCGCCCTGTCCTTCGCCACCGCCCTGTCCTTCGCCGCCGCCCGGTCTTTCGGGTTATTTTTCACACCCTCAATGAGGATTTTCAACTTGACTCGATCTTATTTGCCTTTCCCAGATAAATAATGTGTGATTATATTGTATGCGGCATTAGAGTATAAGTTGAATGCACCACTGGCATGGTAATCTAGTGATAAGTCAATGAAACGCAGATAATGGTCCCTGTAGAAGGGGAAAATAGTCAGCATAACTTTATGTGGTTAAAAAAAAATCAGCACAAATATATGATATAGATATCATGACAAATAGGACAGATCTGATCAATTTAGAGATTGACTGGAATTGAAGATGTACGACATAATATGGAATACAATACAAGCGTCTAGTCCGTCATTCAATATTCAGCTGTCGTCCAAAAAAGAATTTCCGCGTCCCTGATCCAAAGACCTAACTCATATAATAACATTAGCACCAAATTAAAAGGATAAATCAAAGTATACATAAAATCAGGCTAATTTCCAGTCAGGCAGAAGCGGTCAACAGTTTTCAATAATGCCGGTAAGACATCTTGATGTTCCAAAAATAATATTCAGTGTAACCAATATTTCGCACATCTAAGCTTTTAAAATTCTTAGTTGTAACCGAACCAGTAGTTGGGCTCTCACTGGCGGGCTGACTGACTGACTATCAGTCAGACTTATGTCATTTCAATTGTGTCATTGACAGGTTAAGTATACAGTCGTCGTAAATCCAAGTACGTGTCTGGTTTTATGGAATGGTACTTCCTTATATCTTCGCAAATAGCAGAAGTTTCTGAAAGGACCATTGCATGCGATGCTTTCTTTCCGGCAGATGTCGCCTTGGTTAACTTTGATCGGCTTGTCAATGACTGGTTTACCGCGGGTGATCGACTACCCACTGCAGCTGTTTCCATTTCTAGCCTACCATTTATGGTGTTGTGTGGGAGTATTTCAGATGCTTCCAGTAGATGACATAAAAATCTCATCTGTGTAAAGAAGAAAAGATTCAGATGACGAATGAGTAAGACCGCTAAGGCGTGAAATTATCCCCTTTGCCAAACACAAATATAATCAACCATCCATGACAAATATCACCTTCATCACACACATAACTTATTGACCGTCATAATTAAAAATTAATTGCCGTCTGAAATTCCAGAAGAGTCAAAAATACTATTTTGAATAAAAATTGTTTATAATTAACATCTGAGTTTTAATTCAAGCGACATTCCACAGAAGATATATATGTCAAAATATACACCTGTAAAATAATAATACATGACCAAATATGTACATGAAAAAGATAAGATTCATAGTTTCTCAACATTTACTTATAACTGTTTTCCATGTCTTTACAAGGAACAAGTTTAACTTCAGAAAAAGATTGTTCATATTCGTGTAACATAATCACGTGTTTCTAAAATAATGATTTTCTTCCCGCAGTCGATCGATTGGCAAACAGGGTGAAGTTTGTTCTAGAAAAGTAATGTTCGTTGGAACCTGACTATCCATGAATTTGATATAAAGGCTATATATTATGAGGTTATATAGAGCTAGATCCACAGCGTCAAATGTGCTGATTGAACTAATCCTCTGTATGCTGTTCTGTAAACAAATCTTTAACCTCCGTGATTTACACTTGACCACAATTATATTCTGTCCCATATCTTGTTTATTCTGCAAATTGGACGTGTGTAACATTACATCAGATAAACTAGCCCGCAGAAATTTAACATGCTAACAGCAGTAACACTCATTATACCGGTATGGCGAGGCAGTGATACAAGTTATAAACCGCAAAATTAGAGCCCCCGCCCTGGCTGAAGATAAATACCGAATCCATCAAACAATTAACAATTACGTAATCTGCTAGCCAAACTGAATCATAGAGCCAATATCATATTCATATACCTTGCTTGTCAGGATGCATGTTTGGACTGGAAAACGTCTGTTAACCATGCGCCTTGCCAGGAGAGAGATCATCCGTTCTCTGCTGTACATGGAGATTGAGGTGCCTGGCTTATTGTCAAACATTTGCTCAGGGAGATGTTGAAGCAAGTGGAACATCATAGTCTAAAATGAGGTCTAAACCTATTTGACTCCATATAGTATTGAGCAATATGACTCGAAGTAATTTGTTATACTATGTATGTATTCCAGATGGTACAGTTGTGTTTGTATATGCGTTGTGGGCTAACATAAACAAAACATTATATTCACTTTTATAGTAAAAAATTCATTTTCGTTCTATGCATGTGTTTTCCAGAAAATTCGCACCGTATTTGGGTTATCCAACTGTTGATGACAATTCCATTTTGGTCCTTACATGAAATGATTTTTGACATGCTCAACGGGATGAGAAAGTTTTCACCTGAGTGCAAACAAATTTCAATCCAGGGGAAAAATTTTCCACCCCGGGGAAAGAAGAAAATAAAACCTATAACTGAAAAAATATGTACAAAACTAAAAATAATATCATGTCGTACATGAGCCACCATATAATACAGACTTATTTATGGGCGAAAACTTATGTGAATACCGTACTCACATTGCTTTTTTCAGGCAGATCTTTCCTTGCACAAACGTCAGCGACCTTTAACTTTAACAGGTGTGTCATCTTCTTTGACACAACAGGCAAACTGAATAGTGAGATCAGCATGAATAAGTCTGCCAAGCAGTTTCTTTGCCTATCTCCGAGTTTGTTCCTGAGGGCAAACGTCAGCAAACCTTCGGAGGCAGCCTAGAAATGAATTAATGGGCAGATGTAACTGTTGGCAATAGTGATATCATCTTTACAAAGGATATTTGACGACAATACCGGAATAACTCCCTTGGGTGTGATGGTAATCAAGCTGATTTTTTTTTCCAATTCAAAACCTGCCAAATCAGATTTTTGTAGAAGTTTACATACTGGAATATCGGCCTCGGAAAAATTGCCATGCACCGTTATATAAAAATGGAGATACGATTGATCAAAATGTGCTCCTCTGCCTGATTTGGTATTTTTTAGGCATTTACAGTGAGGATTTTCTCCTTACAGCAAAAATATGACACCCCAAACCAAAATAATTTTGTCACACAAAATATTAGGAAGTTTGCTTACTGGAAAGATGGTTTTGGTTTGAGGTGACATATTTTTGCTAAAGGGGAAAACCCTTCATATAAATGTCCCAAAATACCAAAATAAGCCCGGGAGCACATCTTGATAAATCAAATATCTCCATTATTATGCAACTGAAAATCTCAGTTTTTTTCGAAGGGGATGTTTCAGTACGTAAACTTCAAGAAACACCTTATATGTCAGGTTTTGGAGTGAAAAAAAATCGGTTTTATTACCATCACAAACAAATTTTTCGTATGTAAAGGTCACATATCCTTTTGGGCTGGTATAGCGAGGCTGTAGTCATAGTCGTCAGATGACAAGTGAGACCCCCTTGCGAAAATCTTGATTTCTTTTGATTTTTCCCCATTGCTGTCGTGTCTGCATTATTCATAAACCTACGGGACAGTTCCTAACATCAGCTAACATAAGCAGGCGTTTTGGTTCCGAAGTCGTTCCGCATATGTTTTTTTTTTTTGTATTATTTTTTTTTTTGCAGTGTGTATTGGGCTGTTATTAGTTTACTCCGTATAATAATACAACTAATAATAGTAAAATTCATAACATATCACGCTTTAAATAACTTATTCTCTCTGTATAAACTCGGTAATAGTTTTTTCATGTAACGGTGCTCTATTACATATGAAGATTATGTATTGGCGTTCACTCGGGCGAAACTCAATAGGTATACGGTAGGTGTACGGTTTAACATAGGACAATTTGACTGCGCATGGGATATAACAGGCACACCCATTGGCCGCCAGTCATTATTTAATAAAGCCTCAATTACCTATGTCCACATGTAAACCAATACTTGGACAGAGTACTACCTCGTCTGTTCTTGCTACTGTATTTGTAAGAAATGAGAATATGATGCGATAACTTTCTTCACCTGCATAGGAGATAGAAGATCCCGAATAAGAAGAGTGTGTTAAAATGTCCTTTGTGTAGCTATAGTTCTAACAGAATCGCGGATCTTAAACTCCTCATATAATTATCATGATTATACATCTACATGAACTCAGGTATGCTGAAGCTCCGTAATCGTAATAATCTTATTATTTGAACAGATCCGACTAATTAGCGATATGTAACCGGACAGATGCAAAAGATAATAGTTACACCGCCTCAATGTGATTTGGGGTACACCGGTATGGTATACACAGGTCGCCAATAAACTTAGTGGCATTCACACGTTTCAAATCTCATTGTAGGCATACTATTTCATATAAGTTGTGGTTTTAACTCAAATCAATTTTATTGTGGATTACATGCCTGGGCAATCTTTAAGTGCTTCTATAAATTGTATTTATTTTTAATGTATCACCGAGTCTGCGCCTTGAATTCACATATAATATACATATCTTCTTTGGTATATCTTACATTTATGGACTGATGACCAGTATCAAACCAGACATTTCCGAACGCATACTTTGGTTTTGGACCAAGGTATTTCGAGACGCTGATCGCTGCAATATCCCGGTCTGCCTGGTCACATTCCTCTTTGCTGATACACACATTCTGTAGATATTACAAAACATATGATCATACTTGACGCATTTCGCAAATGGACTTGATGTGTCAACTGCATTTAATTAATATAAAGAGACGGCCATGAACCTCTTTAATATAACGGGCTTACCTGATGCAGAAAAGAAGGGCGAAATTTGTTACTGTTAAATTAGTCAAATTGACTTGCTCAGGTTTGATTTGGCACGACGATCTTGCTAACTCATTGATTAGAAAACCGAGTATTAAAGGTGATTTAGAAATATATAGTACTGACCTCGCTAAGGTTAAATCTTCATCATGTAGATTGTTGATATCTGCATTCAGAAGTCGCTGCAACTCTCTTTTTCCGTTGTTACCCTTCACATTTGATGGGCCTGTACTTGGCAAAGGTCTGCAAGACGTTACAAATGATTGCAATTAATTATGATGGCATAACTATACATCCTGATTAGGGTGTTGAAAATTCTCGATGCTAAATCATTCCACATGTTATTGAGGGACTCCAGTTACATGATGTACCTTTCTCTGATCCGCAGATGATCAATGCATGTTTCACAGAATATAACGTCTTCGGTGTGAGAAGATTGATTTTACATCTGAATGCTGTGCATAGAGTGAAGCTAATGATAATTGGTGTCATATTTATTTCAAAATATCATGAACAATATACCCTTTTTCTTTGTCCAGTCTGAGAGGCTCATCTTCACTTGCATTATCATGATCATCTGTGCATGGTGAGTTTCCCTTTCTAAAATTAAGCTGAAAATCAATTGAAAAAATAATTAATCGAAACAACCAGAGGAATACACTCTCAGACCTGGAGTGACCGCATTGACTGCTGTTAACTATTGATTGTGTAAATCACGCTGTTGAAACAAAATTGTCGAAATGACCGGAAAAAATGATGCCTGCTTCCATATAAAATATGGTATAGACATGACCGACCAATCTAGTCTCTCTCCGACCACATGCTTAGCTTTCACACCAGTATGCTGATACGTAGGTTAATTTAAAAGATTCTACATGTATGGTCCGGTATCAAATTATATTGGCCTACATATTAAACTGACCTCTTGTACCCAATAGGTCGCAATGATCTCCACTGGACTGTAAAATATTTTTCACTTGGTTAACTGACATGCTTCCTGTGATGATTTGTAACGCCGTCTTTATTACACCCTGGAAATGGAAAAGAAGTGTATAGTTGAAAGAAAAGCTGATTGTATTAACTTTTCTCGAACCAAAGTTCACAAATGCTTTTTATCCGTAAGCTATAGTCACAAGTTTCACAATGGCAGGGCGACGCACTGCGAAAAAAATTGTGTTGAAGCCATTTTAGCATCAGAATTGTACTGAAAATAACACAAATTGTGTAAGAATCAACACTAATTTGTATTGAACTCAACACAATTTTGTGTTGATATATTAACACAAAACCATATTGATTTCAACACAAAACATTTTATTTTTTTATAATATTGCAGAGCCTAATGAGATGTGCTCGAGAGTATTTTACCTTTTCAAACAGACATAATATGTCCGTGACTGCATCCTCCGTAAGTCCCGGATAACGGGTCTTCAGCTCCAAGATTGCTGCATGAAAACCTTGGACCGTCCATTGGGATCCATTGAAAAGGAGTCTATTCCTTAAGTCCGTCGTGTCCCCCAAAACTTTCATTACCGTGGGAAAACTGACATCTCCTTGCTCAACCTCCTGGACCGCAGTGAATTTCTTGTCAGCCGATACGTGTCGTCTCAGCGTGCTGTCAGCCACCTCAATTCCTCCAACATCCCCACAGCCAAAACTCGTGCACTGACACACACCTTACAATTACTAGGCCTAGGCCCTGGCCTAGAAAGGCTGGTACTCATAATTTCAGTGGTCTACAATATTTCATCCGTTACGGCAATATTTTTTCTACATCGAGAATTGAGAAATCCTGCGGAAATACTAGCTGATGCGTAAAAACATTTCATAGAAGTGTAAAGTCAAAGTGCACTCGAAGGGAGTTTTTATATCAATGTGCGAGGAGAAAGATTGGTTTTCCGATGATTATAAGATAATTATAGCATAGATAAATAGGGTCAATTATAGGTTTAAAAAATCATATCTCAACATCAAGCTGGGAATAAATGCTGTTATCTCCTTTGTGCGTCCGTGACCAGGCTGCGACTGCTCTGTGATGTAATTTTCACAGTAAACAGACAAAGGAAAAAAAATGTTGTACCTGGTAAACACGCGGACTTAGTCAATTATCAACTCTCGTGTTTACAGATATATTTTTCTAAGTTGAAACTCCATGCAACCATATTTAGCAAACATTAAACACTCCAGCGGACAAGAATTATTGTAATAATATGTGCAGAGAGCAGGGCTAGTTGGAAAACAGGACACATCTTAATTAACATTTGAAATTGTCACATAGCTCAAGCCTCCAAAGTCAACTTTCTGTTGGTATTTCACCCAGTTCTTTGCATGAGTCGGTGCTGCCTTGATCGGAATGATTAGATATATAACCATCCACCAGTGAAGAAGGGGGCGATGAAGCGGTGCATTCTACATTTTCTTTCGTTATTTTAATTTTCCTTCAGTGATGACAGAATACATTTTGCTGAAGACTTTGCTGCATGTAATAATCCTAATTGCGATGAGAATTTTAAATTAAATTAAGCAAAATGTTATTCATATCTATACTAGATCTGCACTTAGGTATATGAAAGTATTCCAACAGGACATTCCATTTGTATGACTTTCAGATTTGAAAAATATTCTATGCATTAGCCATATAGGAAAACACTAAAAGTGTGAAAAAGCTATGGCGCGAAAGACAACTAATAACTATAGACAGAAACAGACAGAACCATTCTTACCTGTAATCACAACAGTTCAGACAGTGGAGTCTATAATTAAGACAGGAACACAACTTGACTGAATGGTCCTCTATACCCATACTCATATTCACTCGGTTTATTCATCCAATAAAACAGAAGTTAAGTATGTTACAAATGACAATCTCGTGTTGCGATTCTTGCTCTCTGTATTTCATCAATTGTAAGTGAATAACTCATCACACTTACAAATAGGGAATTATATTGCGGATGAAATGTGGCAAGGAAGAAGAAGCCTAGCCTTTTTTCGATATAATGAAGATATATTATTAGCGAGTAAAATTTTGTAAAAATATTACTCATATTTTCTTTACCAAATCTCTGTATTAGTGCAGTAATCTAGCCACTTTAATTAAATTTCCCAAAAAGTTATTTTGTTGTTCCAAAACAAAGTTCGATTTCTGCGACTGTATTATCGGCATTTTCCTTTTATAAAATACACAGTTATCTTCTGTTAATAAGAGAAAGCAAACTCAACAAAATACAGCAGAAGGCAAGCGAATATTTAAACAGGGGGTGTCAGTTGGGTAGCTTCTTATACTATTACGCAGTCCATCGTGGGAGCGAGACGTGAATCGTCCAATTACCTTTATCAGTAAAATACAATAGAACGGTTGATTTCGGCTTCTATCGGCTAGGAAATCCGGGTTCAGCCATGTCAGGCCAACCAGAGAACGAAAATTCTTCTATCGGTTGGACACATCGATAAGATGTAATATGATCTTCCTGACTGTAGAGCTAAAGAAATCGCCGTGATATCCATGTCAGGATTAGCAAAATTTCGCCAAACAGGATTATGAGCGACCAATAACTTCCAACGTCGAGGCGCGGATGACCGAGGAGCTTATCGGGATTTCGGCTCATTCGGACCGACAAACGGCTATGGGTGACTTGTAATATCTCCAGTTTATCTGGGGGTTAATATTTTAATGGTGTTTCAAATACGCCTTTCGTTTTTTCGAACCATCAATCCTCACCTTTTCCTTTTTGTCCTCACGGTGCGTGTGTCATTAAACCGTCACGTCTCATTAATTCTCAGGATAATGACAAATTAAATCACCATGTAAGCCGTTTATCTTCACAATTCTCCTAAGTGAAGACGGTTAACGTTCTAGGTTAACATATGTTAATCTTAAGCTTTTTTTCTCGAAACAGGTAACTTCGCAAAGAATTGCGAAATAAGACGGATGCATAACACAGAACAATTCAGATCAATTAGACAGATTAACACTGTCTTGGGCTGCCAAACTAGGGTCCAGCTCTACCAGAAACTTCAACAAAGTAACTTTGATGACGTCACAGTGACGCCATTTGGAAAACAAAAAATTGATCGATTTTTCCGGTCAGATTTTGGATGTTTTTTACTGATGTGATTTTTTTCGGAAAAATGCATGATAAATTAGCAAATAATAGTCTGACGGAAAATAAATTAGATTTGTCTCATTTTTCCTCGCAGAAAAACACGAAGTTTGAAGGGAAATGACGAAAACATCACTTTTCTGGTACCACATGACCGCCATTTTGAATTTACTCATGATATCTCTGCCCGGGGGTTATGCAGATAGGGTTAAAATGGCCCCAATATGATAAACTAGCTCTCACTTTTTGTCGTTTCGGTGATAGAATAGAAAGTTTTGCAGGGGCTATAATACCCCCTGGCCTAGCAGGGTTACTTGTTATGCGTCTAGATATTTCAATGAGTATATCTTGAGCATCTATCACCACATAATAGTATTCTGACAGATCCAACTTAAGGGAAACACAAAATAGTAATTCTCATAGAAATCTGGCTCTCCGTCTGAAAAAGAAATTGCATTCAGCTTTCAGTTCCCATTGCAAAATACTATACCACTAAACACGTTTTCATGTAAGTGTATAGAGTAAAAAATAAAAATATATAAAGAGAATAACAAAAAAAATACCAGGTTTGCTGATCGGCGAATCGCATTCAATCGAGGCTCCCCGGTAAGATAATGCAGTTACCGGTTGTCGAGGTACGTTGGAAAATTCTCGCAGATCTAAAAAAAAAAAAAAATCAAAATACATGGATGATTCCGAAAATTACGACAACACTCGAAGTATCAGTTCATTTGTATCGATTATTCGACCGTACGGTAGAAGTATTCGAAGATTTTGTATTATGAATCAAAATATGAGTATGTTGATACTTACAGCCAAACGATAATTTAGCGGGCGAGGAAAGCATTGTGCCAAATTCATTCTCAACAGTACATTGGTAGGATCCAGCATCTGAGCCTTCCACTGGGTAATTGATGGTGAATCTTCCATTGGTTAACGTGTATCGCGAATCGACAGCAGATGACATCTCTATCGACCCAGCTGGTGTTAGTCTCACCCAGCGATAGCTTGTTTGGGGATTGCCGCTCGCTTCGCATTCAAGATATGCCCTGTCTGGTTTACCTATGACAATCTTATCACTTGGTAGAAGCACAAACTTTGGTCCCCTGAGAATTTGTGACGGATCATTGATGTTGTTCCCGAAATCTGCAGAGAAATTTGGATGCGTGTGTCAATAATTTAAAAGATCAAACTCATGGTCGATCGGTTATAATGTGCCCATTTATCGCTGGTCGCTTGCGAATATGACGCGGAGCAGTGTGTTAGTCTTTTAGACCTCATATTGTTACCGTAGTTTGCTGCAAAAATGAGAAATGCCTTTAGAGTATGAAATAGCTTGTCTAAAGTTCCACCAATCACGAGATATACGAATGTTAAACCTATGCCTAATATACATGTAGCTCGTAATTTCAAGTTTCTTCGTATTAAGACGATGGATAAAGAATAGTTGAATTTCCAGGGGAATTATGTTATGCTGATCGCGTAGAATACGAGAAAAATTCATTTAAAAAACGAGGTAGGACTATTTGGGATTACACACGTTAAGGTTACTATTGTCATTCCTAGAGGTACCAGGCAGTAATGAAAAATCGTGAAGTTTTTATCTTCTGGATTTATATTATATGGTCAATTGATATTGCGATTTTAATCTGAAGAGTTACAGATAACGTTACACTGTCTTTATAAGAGACAAATCACAATGCGCAGTTTTATTACAAACATGCACTGGTATACTGATTCTGAAGCACAGTGCGAGCACATTTGCGAGCACATTTGCACCGACCCAATGCAGCTGATTACTGATAAGGTCGGTCATTCACTGTTAAAATGATTTGGTCGAATCGACTCTTGGAATAACTTTCGCTATGAAAGTAACGTACCCAATGTAATTTGGTCGAGGGAATACAGGGGCAAAATTTTGACCCAAACATATTGTGTGGTGGACAGATCACTGCAACCTAATATTCTTGGGCCACAATATCGAATTGTGACTCAACAGACTTGGGTAGGAAAAAACGTTGTGTTCATCGTCGGGATGAATAACCCAAAACCTTTTCCCATATATTCTGTAGTCGAATACCCCTCGATCCAAAATCATTGGGTCGCAGCGATCAGATAAATTTTGAGAATGTTTAATCAGCTATAAACTTAGACAAGTGGATTTAATTTATTTAAAACCAAATAATGTACGAATTCACGGGGATATTACATACAGAAATCTCTTCTTCGCTGAAAAATTCTAGTTGCCTCTGATCGGGGAATTTCACAGATATATGGTAATGAGTTCGACATCAATGTTCGGCTCCATGCGTATGATGCTCCTGAAAAAAAAGTAATGAAACGACTGTTGCATGAAGGGCGATAATCATCTGTTGCAGAATTCCATTAGACCACTCCCAATATGATATATGAGAATCACCCGTCGTTCTTGAGTGCCCCCGGAGGATACTATTCACTTATAATATTCGTCTGTGGAATCATTTGCGCGATCATGGCAAGTTATCTTTTACTTATGAGATTCGGTCATAATTTGAAGAAGAAACGCCACGGTCTAACTTCTCCGCGATTGTGGTGCGCAATTTTACTCAGCCCAAGGGTGGGCGTGATATAGGCCTAACATAAAAATAATATGCTAAAAGGCTAGACTATGGTGGTGTGGGCTGTGACACTTCAAGGTTTTATAGGAGCCGAGCGAACAATACTCCAGCTATAATATTTCAAAGTGAATGTTCGTGTAACCACTGTCCTCACTTCCAAGGATGTAATAGAATAGCTATGCGCAAAAGTAAGAACAAAATTGTGTTACCTGTATATTTGTATATAATAATCCTCCCCTGGGCTTTCCTTTCCCGTTGGCTCATCCAATAAGCTGGGTCGTCGCTCACTTTTTCTCCGTTTCCCTCCCACCAGAAAGCGTCCAGTTCTAAGGCATCTTCTTCACCCCCCGTAAACCAATTATTTCTGGAATTTAATTCGATCAAGAATCATTAAATGAAAGTGTGAACCGAGTCATCTCGTCTTCAAATCAAACGATTATTTTCACAAACAAGAAACACCGGGAATGCGTTTTCAGCATAGCTGACAACATACATGTAACTCCGACCTCTTGGAGATTAATTTAAACAAATTGCGTGTTTTCACATGTCAAATCCGTGTATCTCTGGTCAACAGATTAACCCCAGTATCAGAAGTCAGAATCTTTAATACCCACCTTCGAGTTTCGCTTCGTTGTAGCGAATTGGTAATAAAGGCATGCTCTGTGGGAGAGGTAACGCTCACCAAAGCCGAATTCATTAACTGTAATGGTGATGAAATAATTATGATAATGTATATTTGTAGGACAAACAGATGACAATATTTTATGATTTGAAAGACAGATCTCAACTGAATATACATGTATGTGCCCAAATAGTAGAAATTTTGAAACTGTATGGCATGTAGTTGTATGAAAAGCATATAACGTTGTTTCATATCAAAATGTATCTTTTTCGTTTATTTTCATTCTTTCGTAGTATTCAATATTCTCAGTATAATAAAACATCGGCTATGTATATATTACAGAATAACCGACAAATCATGTACACTTAAATAACGAAATAAATATATATGATATTGAATGCAAAGTGATGGTTGATGATAAATTCACAAAACAGACAATATACAAAACACGGACAATTGTCTGAATTGTAGACCCTAAGAACACGTAGAATGCTATAAAATACCAGATGTTAAATAGAAGTGACCGAATGTCTATACAGAATTAAAATAACACTCAGGTATACTCATATGGAATTTACGTATGTGTTGTTGAATATACTAAAATAGAGATAATAAAATGATCAAGAGATGCCTACACCCCATGAAAGGAGCCAATTGTTCGAGATTAGCTGTTCCTAAAATATGTAAAATTAGATTTCGCCAAGTGTAGTGAACAATCATAAAACATTTCATAAATTTCGATGGACCATAACACTATCTAAATTAGGGTATGTTGAGCAGCTGAAATTAGTGCGAATATAAATCATCGTTGTACGGCAGGTCTTAGTAATTTGGTGAATCTACGTTCCTCCATATAACGATATCCCTTTGCCAGGCAGACCATACCGAGAAGCAATATTCAATACGTGCGCTTGATATAGGGGGGATGAGGGTTTTCGTGTCCGAGATATATGAACTGAGTCGGATCAATGTGATATATGAACAGAGTCGGATCAATGTGATATATGAACAGAGTCGGATCAATGTGATATATGAACAGAGTCGGATCAATGTGATATATGAACAGAGTCGGATCAATGTGATATATGAACAGAGTCGGATCAATGTGATATATGAACAGAGTCGGATCAATGTGATATATGAACAGAGTCGGATCAATGTGATATATGAACTGAGTCGGATCAATGTGATATATGAACAGAGTCGGATCAATGTGATATATGAACAGAGTCGGATCAATGAGATATATGAACAGAGTCGGATCAATGTGATATATGAACTGAGTCGGATCAATGAGATATATGAACTGAGTCGGATCAATGTGATATATGAACAGAGTCGGATCAATGAGATATATGAACAGAGTCGGATCAATGTGATATATGAACAGAGTCGGATCAATGTGATATATGAACAGAGTCGGATCAATGTGATATATGAACTGAGTCGGATCAATATGATATATGAACAGAGTCGGATCAATGTGATATATGAACAGAGTCGGATCAATGTGATATATGAACAGAGTCGGATCAATGTGATATATGAACAGAGTCGGATCAATGTGATATATGAACAGAGTCGGATCAATGTGATATATGAACAGAGTCGGATCAATGTGATATATGAACAGAGTCGGATCAATGTGATATATGAACAGAGTCGGATCAATGTGATATATGAACAGAGTCGGATCAATGTGATATATGAACAGAGTCGGATCAATGTGATATATGAACAGAGTCGGATCAATGTGATATATGAACAGAGTCGGATCAATGTGATATATGAACTGAGTCGGATCAATGTGATATATGTTAACCTTTAAAAATTACTTCTTAAAGTAGCAGGTACATCAGTCAGCGGATCCTTTCTAACCAGCAAGGATCATGGGAATAAAGATCCTGGAATCTGCATAAGCATATAGAAAAAGACGATGAAAACGACGAAGATCCCACTTCGCAGCGGATAAATTCTATCTAGTCTACAATTCTTCAAAGATGTTTCGAAGAACTGTTGACTAACAATATACTACTTCACAGTACCTGACAGTCTGCCTTCGCCTCTTCGTAAGGTCTTGTTGGATGAAACACAAATTTATAACAGCTTTCTCCGAAATCCTCCCAGTCATGCGGACATCCTGAAGTTGGTAAGTTCAAAGAAAGTGATAACATGCAATAAGCTACTATGCCATTGCCATTGTCTCGTTATTCATTATCAACACCAGAAATTTAAGAATGTAGTTATCGGCATAAATCTGATATAGGACCATGATGACCACACGGGCCGATATTCCAACCTGCGTCTGTTTTGGTTGATTTTTGACGTGTCTGTGTTCCCGTCACTATTGTGTTGAAGATGAGCATGCACTTTGAACAACCCTACCACACGATCCTAGCATCGTTTTAAGGATGTCCGCTGGTAGTTTTTGGCTTTGGCAACCATTTTGCCGGTTTTTCCTATTGGGTTATCTCCCTTTCCTATGTTAAGAGATATGGATTTCCTTTAAAAGCCTTTTAGCCGAAAATTTTGCACATCAACATCCATCCAATTTAATAAATTTTGATAGACATTGTGATTATCTGCAAATAGTTAGAATATAAGAAAAAGTTAAATACTATTTATATGAATTTTTCATGAATATGCTTCAAAACTAGGGCTATTCCCTATGTTTTCTGGGTTATCAAATTGAGCATGGGTTAGTCCACTTAACGTTACCTACAGCTAAAAAATGCACACCAACCTATATATTTTTTCTTTGTTTTCCCTCATATTACACAATTGTGAATGCAACAACGCACATTATTCCAAATGTTAATAACTTTGATTTACCACCAGCGGACATCATTAAGTCCATCTGGCCAGAGATATATTATCTAATATAGTTGTATAATCCACACATAAAAAAAGAAGTGATAGGCATCTTTGCATTTGCCAAAAGGGAAAATAGGATTAGCCATAAAATAAACCCTTGAATTGCACATTATTTTTTCATACAACTTGAACGGTTACTAACGGTTTAATGATGCCTCATTGCACCAAATTTCCTGCAATACGTTCATTCTTTGTCTAGCTGCCGGCACCTATTCGTCAATTTATAATGCATTCTACTTCATTTCCTAATGGAATGCGAAACTATTTAGACGCGTGATTCGCTTTTATTATGTGAACATAGCCTAAGGATGATGTGTGTTCGTCAATATTGTTTCGTTTTTCATGACAGAGGAAATGGATGAATTTTCAGTGTATTAAATCGAGTGGAATACAATGAACTGTCAGAAGGGATTTTGTAGAGTGATAATTGTATTTATCCTATATAATAGTTATTCTCTAATATATTGAGCAGGTGTGCCAAATGTACGGAAAACACCTTTTTGACAAAAGTTGGTCAAATGAAAAAAATGCCAATCGGTGATGTGACCTCATTATTTCTTCATCAAAGCGGCTATTTTTTATTACAATTTCAGTTAGATTGTGACACAAAGATATAGTGTGGGTAGTTTCAACTTCTTGGTCCTACTAATGACAATATGCATATGTTATCACGTACCTATCTGTTGTGCTCCGATGGTATTGTAGTTTGACAAAGTGGCAAGGTAAAAGAGTACCACAAATACAACCATATCAAATGTCGTCGTCTTCATGGTTTGGCGTTCAGAGGTAGTCGAATCTGGAAATATTGAGACAACTTCATTACACGTATGCGACATATGGACCTAACTAAGCTACCCGCCTAGTGCTAACTATGACAGATGGCGATCACGGTTTTAATAACAGGATTCCCCGAAACTTGCATTATCGTGACTAGCGTCGCCCGTCTATCTGTTCTCTGTGTGTCGATCATCCGTGCTAAAAGGATAACTATTCTAATGATTATATTTAGGCTTCCCAAATTGATGTCACATATGAAGACGGCAACGGGCCAGAAGCTCACAGAAAATAACCGAAGATGACCTACTTTTGCTATATGGAATTAATAATTAATTAATTAATAATTAATCTTGTACGTGAATCTGAAGAGAAGAAATAAAAGGAAAATCTGATATTCAAATTAAAAAATATTCAAATTATATTGAATATTATATTATATTGATATACTATAATATATTATTATATTATATTATAATTATATTGATATTCAATGTTTTATTTTAAAAAAATATACAAGTTGTCAGAGCCCAATGCTCCGTCGATTGAGGTACCCAAATATCTTTGGGTCAAGCTCTACCGGAAAATGTTTTCAAAATGTCGCTCTGAAGCATTTCTGGGCTTATATTGGGAGACTTTTTCAATTTTTTTTTTTGCGATTTTGTCCTGAAAAAGTGTGGAATAAAATATTTTTCTGCCCTTTGAAGCAAAAAAACAATAAATAAATAAAAACATTGAAAATTTAGCGAAAAAATACAAAATTACAGAGAAAATTTGCCAGTAGAAAAATATCCACCTTTTCCTAAAAGTCAATCAGATCAATACTATACAAGCGTCTAGTCCGTCCTTCAATATTTAGCCGTCGTCCATTAAAGAATTTCCGCGTCCATAATCCAAAGACCCAATTCATATAATAACATTAGCACCAAATTAAAAGGATAAGTCATAGTATACATAGAACTAGGTTAATTTTCTGCTATAGAGAAGCGGTCAACAGATTCATTGATGCCAGCAAGATATCATGATGTTCCAAAAATATCAAATCCGTATCGCTGAGAAGTACCCTTAAGCCATATGATATACGTTGTAAAGTCGTTATCTAGAGTATGATGTATCTCAGTTACGCTTTGACTTTGACTGTTCATATGAACACTATAGGGATTTTGAAATACACAGGTTCACAGGGCACCTAGCCCCAGGTTGAGCGGAATTAGACACAAGTTACGAAACGTACCGCCACTGCACGCTGCGCTCGTATTTTGCTATCAGATTGTGATATGTATCGTCAAATTTGAGAAACTTCGAGTGGAGGGGATTTATGATATAGCCGTATTTTACAAGTTTCTGCAATAATGTTTTATGACGTTGATTAAAATCGCCACATTTAACACATGATCTAGCAAATACTACTAGGCGAGATATGTATACGCCATATGCAGGCCCCTCTGGTATATTACTGTCCAGACAGGGATACTTTACAATGTCGAAATGTCAACTTTTGTCGTAAAGTCGACGAGAGAGAAGACCCGCTTCATTTTTATAGAGATATAGGTCTAGATAAGATGTGCCGCTAGGACCATCTGTAGTTTCCATCAGATGCAGTGAAGGTGGATATATATCCTTTACTGTGTCATTTAAATAGCGATTATCCACAGCAAGGGGATCGTCTATATAGCGTTTGGTGAATAAGAACGAACGAGCTTTGAAATTGTCTGTTTTTTAAAAGCGTCTGTATATAGTCGTCTTCAGAAGAGAACAGATATGGGTCAGCCAAAAAAGGATGCACAATTAGTACAGATTGGAATACCTATATGCTGTTGAGATATTGTATTGCCATAGATATTAATAATGAGAACAGATATGGGTCAGCCAAAAAGGATGCACAATTAGTACCCATTGGAATACCTGTATGCTGTTGAGATATTGTATTGCCATAGATATTAATAATGAGAAATTCGAGTAACTGTATGAACATATAAACATCCCATGAATGATATCCCTTGAATGTAGTAGAACTAAGACAGAAAATAAAGTCCTGATGAGGGATTGTAGTATAGAGAGTCGAGAAATCCCACGTGGATACATGTCTGTATGGTATGTGACCTTTAGCATCAAGTTCTTCCGCAACACATTTTGATTTTTTCAATATTCACATGCATGCAATCCCGGAATTCTTAGAAAGAGTGGCACAATACCTTTCCCAAGATGCTTTTACCTCCTCAAGGGCCCTTGTCAACAGGATTGAAAGAAGCTTGGTAGTGCAGCTTCTAGGACCAGCTAAGAACCTATATTTGAATCCATGATGTTGATCTTATGAGTTTTGGTGCTTAAGATGATCAGTCCTATTGGCTACCATATGCACATATCTAAACATCGCGGCTGCCATCTTGGATTTGCTCATGATCCTTTGTACGTAAGATTATGTAAATAAGCTTAAAATCACACCCTCCCCCATCATATATAACAGAGATAAGTCACCGTCCTCAACGCCTAAACTTTAAGGAGTTCATTTGAGGATGCATTATTGTATATCCATTTCTAAATTACAACACATATAAGGGAAGTGGGAAGAGGTGCCGAGTCATATAACTTCACAGTTTAGTCTTCCGGTTAACTTATTCTAAAGCACATACCAAGAATCTAACGATTCGTGATATGTGTTGTATCTCAGGTACGCTTTTATTGTACCTGTTCATGTGGCAGGTCATTTGTCAAGACATCGTTATCAAAAAGAGAGAATGAAAACAAACAATTCAAGATAACTGAGTCACAGGTCCAGTATCACAGTACCCTTGATCATCTTCACATCGTCGTTTACCTTGACAATGTGTAGTGTTTGTTTTGAATGTAATTTATTGCCACCCAATTCGATTAGGCACAAGTTCTACCTACTTCGAACGCCCCTTCCTTATAGTTTGGTCATAGTGCGATGCAAGGGACTGAAGGCAGAACAACAGTAACAAGGGGACAAGAGGAATAAACTTATACAAATAAAATATTTAGCTTTCAAGCGTGTAACACACAACTTTATTGCTATTTTCTAAGCGAATGCTAAACATCATGATCAGTTTAATGCTGAATTACACTTCATGTGACATTGCACCTGCACAGAGGGGTAGATTGATTAACAGCGTCAATTTATTGTTCTCCTCTGGGCTACAAACTGTTATCGTTAAGGATATGCATTCTTGAAATTTATAACTTCAAAGTCACTTGAAATACTTGATGATATCTCATCGTTTGCGCGTGGGGATTCTCTCAATAACTGACACCCTAACAATAACGTCGGATATATCATTCCATTAATAATGATAATAATAAGATAGATTTATTTTCTCAGCCCACTGCGAGGCGGTGTACTGTGTTGAGTCTTTATATAATACTCATTGTGGCACTATACCTTTCAAGTTATAGTTTGTATTGTTTATCTATTCTGCATTTCGGTAACTTAGATTGTCTTGTGATGTTTTAGCTTGTATCTTCTGCCTTCAGAAATTCCCCACGATTTATCTTGGCGCTAAGCTTTAAGAGAAAATGTGCAAAATCCAAGATAACCGATCTGGTGACGCTCCAGTTACCTCATATTATAAATAACCATTTTTGGTTCATTATTTTGTCAGATTTTAATAACAGATGAATGTCTTTTTTTTCTCAGGAAAAATACGCATGATAAAATTGAAATATTATACAATTATTGCATGTTATAGAGTGGGACATCACGATTTGTCAGCTCGAGACAAGTGATGTACAACGAGAGTAGTAAAGGCGTCCTGATGGAAGTGGACCAATCAGAATCGAGAACGAAAGTAGGTCAAGTATGACGCGTTTGACGTCATTCTGTGACGTAATTAGAGCGTGGTTGTAAGAAACCGGAAAAACCGGTTTTAAGAAACCGGTTAAACCGGTTTAACCGGTCCTAAGAAACCGGAAAAACCGGTTTTATGACGTAATTAGGGTGTGGTTGCAAGAAACCGGAAAAACCGGTTTTAAGAAACCGGTAAAACCGGTTTAACCGGTCGTAAGAAACCGGAAAAACCGGTTTTGTGACGTAATTAGGGCGTGGTCGTAAGAAACCGGAAAAAACGGTTTTAAGAAACCGGTTAAACCGGTTTAACCGGTCGTAAGAAACCGGAAAAACCGGTTTTGTGACGTAATTAGGTCGTGGTTGTAAGAAACCGGAAAAACCGGTTTTAAGAAACCGGTTAAACCGGTTTAACCGGTCGTAAGAAACCGGAAAAACCGGTTTTGTGACGTAATTAGGGCGTGGTCGTAAGAAACCGGAAAAACCGGTTTTAAGAAACCGGTTAAACCGGTTTAACTGGCCGTAAGAAACCGGAAAAACCGGTTTTGTGACGTACTTAGGGCGTGGATGTAAGAAACCGGAAAAACCGGTTTTAAGAAACCGGTTAAACCGGTTTAACCGGTCGTAAGAAACCGGAAAAACCGGTTTTGTGACGTAATTAGGGCGTGGTCGTAAGAAACCGGAAAACCGGTTTTAAGAAACCGGTAAAACCGGTTTAACTTGTCGTAAGAAACCGGAAAAACCGGTTTTGTGACGTAATTAGGGCGTGGTTGTAAGAAACCGGTAAAACCGGTTTAACCGGTCGTAAGAAACCGGTTATACCGGTTTTGTGACGTAATTAGGGCGTGGTCGTAAGAAACCGGAAAAACCGGTTTAACCTGTCAAACCGGTTTAACCGGTCGTAAGAAACCGGTAAAACCGGTTTAAGCCCCTTTGTTAGCAGCCCCTTTGTTAGCTAACAATAAAAACATCACGTGACCCTTTGACGGTTAATAGGATAAAAGGAGAGAGTTTTCGAGTTCAGTCGTCACATGCATCTGGCGCATGAAGGTGCGTTTTTACGTATTTGGTCGATCTCCTGTCTCGGTATACAATGGATGACGAGAAAACATTTGACGAAGGTAAGTTCGCATTATTAATCATTCCTTTGAGCACAAACGGTTCGTTTCTTAAAAGAAGATCTTTCATATATTCTAGACTGACGCAATACAATGTATTGTAGGCAAACTTAAACCTGTATCGCCGTATATCGGGTTAACGGGGGGAAAACGGTCAACTCTCTCATTACCTCAATTATTTAAGAACTCTAAAAAATAAAAGGTATAGGAGATTAAAAGCTACAAGTTAAATCTTGTCTTATTCCCAAGCGTCTTTTTTGGTCACCGTTAACGATATGATGACTATTTGTATCGTGTTCCGACGAAGCGTAGCGTCCGCAAAAGCGCCCGCCACGCCCGCAAAAACGCCCGCAACGCCCGCAAAAGCGCCCGTAACGCACCGCAAGCGCCCGTTGCAACGCCCTTTGATATCTGAGAAAAAAGAGAGAGATCAACACGTTCACAAGTTTTCATATATTTTATTATCTCCAATGTAATGCCGTACCCAAGCTGGGGCCGCTATGGGTATGTTTACAATTCATAACGTAGGAGTGATATCAGTTTTAATCACGTTATTGTCAATGTTCGTGAATTCTTGAAGTTCATCTTCGTTCATCATCATCTTTTCGCTTTATTTCTTTATTTCAGCATTCGACAGTGAGCTTCTTAAATCACCGTCAGTTTTTTTCTTTCTGATCATTATTATTCGGTGTACCAAGTCCTAATCAGACTCGATATCTTCCAATCCGGGAAAGTCTGTGGGCAACCTGTCCTTGAAGAGCTGTTTCCGCATCTTGATGGCGTTTTTTAGGGCCTCTCTTTGAGGTAAACCCATATCCTCTTCTAAGTATCTCTTTGTTTTCATGATGGCCCTGTGGTCAGGATCACTTTTCATTTCAAGAGTAATCGAGGAGCAGTTATAGAATATTACGAGATGATTGTGGGAGCCAGAGCTGGGTTGACAGAAGCAGTTCTTTCGTTTTGAGGCGTGTATGTTGTCCATTGTAACGATGACTCCTTCGTCCGTGTCTGAATCACCCAAACTTTCGCTTTTCTCGGATGATCTAGTGCTGTCCGCATCAGACCATGAGTTTTCAGCGCTGTCATCGCCATATGATGAGTTCACGGGGTCCGTATCATCGCATAGACTCTCACTGTATACATCAGAGGCCTCGTCGGTGTCTTCATACCCATGAATATTCTTCCTATGTCTGATCATATCGTAGTACCTGGTGAACGATCGGTTACACTCTGAGCAAGAATAAGACATGTTGAACTGAGCGACAAAAATGAAATGAGTTAGTCTTTCTAATAGTGTTGTATTTATGAATGATGATCGCAGCGCCATCTATACACCGATATGAACTCACGCTGTGCATGGAGGGGGTCCTATCCGATTGGTTAATAAGCTTTCACGGCGTAATGCTTTGACATATCTCTCTCCCTTCACGTAAGGCGCTAGCATCGTTCATCTCCACCAACGTCCGGTAGTAGCGGGCGTTTACGCCCGCAAGCGCCCGCAAAAGCGCCCGCAACGCCCGCAAGCGCCCGTTTCAACGCCCTTCGATATCTAAGAGAAAGAGAGAGATCAGCATATTCACAAGTTTTCATATATTTTACTATTCCGCAAAAGCGCCCGCAACGCCCGCAAGCGCCCGCAAAAGCGCCCGCAACGCCCGCAACGCCCGCAAAAAAACGCCCGCAACGCCCGCAAGCGCCCGCAACGCCCGCAAAAGCGCCCGCAACGCCCTTCGATATCTGAGACAAAGAGAGAGATCAGCATATTCACAAGTTTTCATATATTTAATTATCCCGCAAAAGCGCCCGCAAGCGCCCGTTTCAACGCCCTTCGATATCTGATAAAAAGAGATAGATCAACACGTTCACAAGTTTTCATATATTTTATTATCCCCACATTGGGGCTAATAAAATATATGAAAACTTGTGAACGTGTTGATCTATCTCTTTTTATCAGATATCGAAGGGCGTTGAAACGGGCGCTTGCGGGCGCTTTTGCGGGATAATTAAATATATGAAAACTTGTGAATATGCTGATCTCTCTCTTTGTCTCAGATATCGAAGGGCGTTGAAACGGGCGCTTGCGGGCGTTGCGGGCGCTTTTGCGGGCGTTGCGGGCGCTTTTACGGGCGTTGCGGGCGTTTTTTGCGGGCGTTGCGGGCGTTTTTGCGGGCGTTGCGGGCGCTTTTGCGGGCGCTTGCGGGCGTTGCGGGCGCTTTTGCGGAATAGTAAAATATATGAAAACTTGTGAATATGCTGATCTCTCTCTTTCTCTTAGATATCGAAGGGCGTTGAAACGGGCGCTTGCGGGCGTTGCGGGCGCATTTGCGGTCGCTTGCGGGCGTAAACGCCCGATACTAGCGGACGTTGGTGGAGATGAGGGATGCTAGCGCCTTACGTGAAGGGAGAGAGAAATGTCAAAGCATTACACGTGAAGACTTATTAATCAATCGGATAGGACCCATCCATGCACAGCGTGAGTTCCTATCGGTGTATAGATGGCGCTGCGACAATCATTCATAAATACAGCCCTATTAGAAAGACTAACCCATTTCATTTTTTTTTTTCCGCTCAGTTCAACATGTCTTATTCTTGCTCAGAGTGTCACCGATCGTTCACCAGGTACCACGATATGATCAGACATAGGAAGAATGTTCATGGGTATGAAGACACCGACGAGGTCTCTGATGTAGACAGTGAGAGTCTATGCGATGATACGGATACGGTGAACTCATCATATGGCGATGACAGTGCTGAAAACTCATGGTCTGATGCGGACAGCACTAGCTCATCCGAGAAAAGCGAAAGTTTGGGTGATTCAGACACGGACGAAGGGGAGTCGTCATTTTGGGATCGCATTGTGGACAACGCTATTAACGCACACGCCGCTACTATCCAGGCAGATGGACAGGATGAAGAGACTTTACAGAAGGCCTATATCAACATGCAACCACGAATCATAAAATCTGCAATGGTTCTGTATGAAAACTATACCTCGATTACTCTTGAAATGAAAAGTGATCCTGACCACAGGGCCATCATGAAAACAAAGAGATACTTAGAAGAGGATATGGGTTTACCTCAAAGAGAGGACCTAAAAAACGCCATCAAGATGCGGAAACAGCTCTTCAAGGACAGGTTGCCCACAGACTTTCCCGGATTGGAAGATATCGAGTCTGATTAGGACTTGGTACACCGAATAATAATGATCAGAAAGAAAAAAAACTGACGGTGATTTAAGAAGCTCACTGTCGAATGCTGAAATAAAGAAATAAAGCGAAAAGATGATGATGAACGAAGATGAACTTCAAGAATTCACGAACACTGACGATAACGTGATTAAAACTGATATCACTCCTACGTTATGAATTGTAAACATACCCATAGCGGCCCCAGCTTGGGTACGGCATCACATTGGGGATAATAAAATATATGAAAACTTGTGAACGTGTTGATCTCTCTCTTTTTTCTCAGATATCAAAGGGCGTTGCAACGGGCGCTTGCGGTGCGTTACGGGCGCTTTTGCGGGCGTTGCGGGCGTTTTTGCGGGCGTGGCGGGCGCTTTTGCGGACGCTACGCTTCGTCGGAACACGATACAAATAGTCATCATATCGTTAACGGTGACCAAAAAAGACGCTTGGGAATAAGACAAGATTTAACTTGTAGCTTTTAATCTCCTATACCTTTTATTTTTTAGAGTTCTTAAATAATTGAGGTAATGAGAGAGTTGACCGTTTTCCCCCCGTTAACCCGATATACGGCGATACAGGTTTAAGTTTGCCTACAATACATTGTATTGCGTCAGTCTAGAATATATGAAAGATCTTCTTTTAAGAAACGAACCGTTTGTGCTCAAAGGAATGATTAATAATGCGAACTTACCTTCGTCAAATGTTTTCTCGTCATCCATTGTATACCGAGACAGGAGATCGACCAAATACGTAAAAACGCACCTTCATGCGCCAGATGCATGTGACGACTGAACTCGAAAACTCTCTCCTTTTATCCTATTAACCGTCAAAGGGTCACGTGATGTTTTTATTGTTAGCTAACAAAGGGGCTGCTAACAAAGGGGCTTAAACCGGTTTTACCGGTTTCTTACGACCGGTTAAACCGGTTTGACAGGTTAAACCGGTTTTTCCGGTTTCTTACGACCACGCCCTAATTACGTCACAAAACCGGTATAACCGGTTTCTTACGACCGGTTAAACCGGTTTTACCGGTTTCTTACAACCACGCCCTAATTACGTCACAAAACCGGTTTTTCCGGTTTCTTACGACAAGTTAAACCGGTTTTACCGGTTTCTTAAAACCGGTTTTTCCGGTTTCTTACGACCACGCCCTAATTACGTCACAAAACCGGTTTTTCCGGTTTCTTACGACCGGTTAAACCGGTTTAACCGGTTTCTTAAAACCGGTTTTTCCGGTTTCTTACATCCACGCCCTAAGTACGTCACAAAACCGGTTTTTCCGGTTTCTTACGGCCAGTTAAACCGGTTTAACCGGTTTCTTAAAACCGGTTTTTCCGGTTTCTTACGACCACGCCCTAATTACGTCACAAAACCGGTTTTTCCGGTTTCTTACG
This sequence comes from Hanleya hanleyi, assembly GCA_036873755.1. Taxonomy (NCBI): domain Eukaryota; kingdom Metazoa; phylum Mollusca; class Polyplacophora; order Lepidopleurida; family Hanleyidae; genus Hanleya; species Hanleya hanleyi. The sequence goes on along the minus strand of JAVTVY010005137.1, from coordinate 7,994 downwards.
ACCGGTTAAACCGGTTTAACCGGTTTCTTAAAACCGGTTTTTCCGGTTTCTTACAACCACGACCTAATTACGTCACAAAACCGGTTTTTCCGGTTTCTTACGACCGGTTAAACCGGTTTAACCGGTTTCTTAAAACCGTTTTTTCCGGTTTCTTACGACCACGCCCTAATTACGTCACAAAACCGGTTTTTCCGGTTTCTTACGACCGGTTAAACCGGTTTTACCGGTTTCTTAAAACCGGTTTTTCCGGTTTCTTACAACCACACCCTAATTACGTCATAAAACCGGTTTTTCCGGTTTCTTAGGACCGGTTAAACCGGTTTAACCGGTTTCTTAAAACCGGTTTTTCCGGTTTCTTACAACCACGCTCTAATTACGTCACAGAATGACGTCAAACGCGTCATACTTGACCTACTTTCGTTCTCGATTCTGATTGGTCCACTTCCATCAGGACGCCTTTACTACTAACGAGCGCGCAGCAAATAGATTCGGTCGCGGGAAAAAACCTTCCTTTGATAAAATAGTCCCTTGATAAAATGGTCCGATTGGGTCGAGTGAGGTATCAAAGTGAAGCTTATGTGAAGGGGCATCTAATGGGCTGAGTGTGGGGTTGACATAGCGGAATTCTGCGCATGCGCGGTGGCCCAAGGGTATGGAAATAACCGTTTTGGGATGTAGGGGAGCCCCTAGTGGACCGATGGGGTCGAGTGAGGTATCAAAGTGAAGCTTATGTGAGGGGGCATCTGATGGGCTGGGTGTGGGGTTGAAATATCGGCATTCTGCGCATACGCGGTGGCCCAAGGGTATGAAAATAGACGTTTTGGAGCTAGGGGAGCTACTAATGGTCCAATGGGGTCGAGTGAGGTATCAATGTGAAGCCTAGGTGAAGGGGCATCCAGGCAATGGGGTGGGTGCATGTAAAATTTTTCCTAAAAAAAAAACGGAACTCGGACTTTATCGAAAAATCCGGGAAAATACCTATATGGGGTATGGGGGGTATATAGGTCGCCGGGCTTAACGGGGCTCGCCTGTCAATAGAGTTATCTCCCCCTAGTTCCAGGGTGGGTGTATGTAAAAAATTTCCTGAAAAAATACCGAACACGGACTTTATTCTAAATTACGGGAAAATGCCTATATGGGGTATGGGAGGTATAGGACCATCCTGGGAAACCTACTTCTCGACATTTGCGGTAGGGTTGTGGGGTCTCGTTTTACTCGTCTCGTCAAGACAAACATGACAGGAAGTGTCCCCGTGCGAATCGGTGAAATTTTTGAAAAAAGTCACCGAGCCCCATATAGGCCCATACTGGGGTATAGGACCGATGTTTGTCCCCCTGGGAAACGTACTTTTATACATTTGCCGTAGGGTTGTGGGGTCTCGTTTTACTCGTCTCGTCAAGACAAACATGATAGGAAGTGTCCCCGTGCGAATCGGTGAAATTTTTGAAAAAGTACGATATAGCCCCATATAGACATATATATATAAATATAAAATCAGCATAAAATTCATTCTGCACAATAATTCATTTTGTTTCAATAACACTCACTACTTGCAGGTTTTGGGGACTGCCATGGGAACAAAAATGGCCCCCGTATATGCAACCCTAGTTATGGGCTATTTAGAAATAAGCCTTTACGAAAAAGTTAAAACAGCTCATGGAGAAAGTTTTGGCTATGAATTCAAAGAAGGATGGAAAAGATATCTTGACGATTGCATAATTTTCTGGCCCTTTGCAAACGGACCTGTGGAGACTTTACATGAACTCCTGAATTCTTTACATCCAAATATATCATTTACTATGGAACAAAATGACAGGGAGATACCATTTTTAGATATTCTCGTCATCAAATCTGGAACTTCTATTAGTACTGATATATATAGAAAACCCACGGATACGCAGCTTTATCTCCATTTTAGTTCTAATCACCCTAGACACACCAGGGAGAATATTCCGTACACATTAGCCAGACGGGTGTGTACTATTATTTCAGATATTTTGGTCCGAGACCAACGACTTATGGAATTGAAATCAGCTTTACGGCAAAGAGGCTATCCGGAAGGCCTTATCGATAAAGGGATTAGGAAAGCAACCACTCATCCGCTTTGTGAATTGAGACAGCCTTCCCCATAAGTTGCTAGTAAAAACTTGATTCCTTTTGTCACCACCTACAACCCCAATAATAATAACGTGTTTTCCGTTATGATGAATACCTTAAGTATGCTGAATAACAGCCCTAGAATGAAAGATATTGTCTCAAATTCGACAATTATCAACAGTAAAAGACAGGCCCCAAGCTTGAAGAAAATTCTTACGCGGGCACAGTTTTCAGATACTGGATTGGATACACGGGTCTCGAAATGTAAAAAATCGAGGTGTGGTGCATGTATTCATATTATAGAGGGGCCGTAGTATAGAAAGTAGGCATTTTGGGGGGTATGTGTGTGTGTGTTTGGGTTAGAGATGGGCTATTCACGGTTCGAATGGGTCGTGTGAGGTGTCAAAGTGAAGCTTGTGTGGGGTAGAGTCAGAATGGTGTGTTTTTGAATGCATGTCGCGTTAATCTGCGCATGCGAAGTTGGTTGTAGTAAGTAAAGTGGCCATTTTGGGGCAGTGAAGGAAGGTATTTGGGGTCGAGATGGGCTATTCACGGTTCGAATGCGTCCTGGAAGGTGTCATCTTGTCGTTCTCGGGGTGTACATTCCGATTTGAGGGATGTTCCCGTCATCTGTGACGTCATCGGTGACGTCATCGGTACGAGTAGTAGCGAAAGTGGACATTTTGGGGGTGCCTGGGGGTGAGTTTGGGGTAGAGAGGGACCATCCTTGGTCCGAATGCGTCGTGTGAGGTGTCATTTTGTTGCTCGCGGGGTGTACATTCCGATTTGAGGGATGTCCGCGTCATCTGTGACGTCATTGATGACGTCATCGGTACGAGTAGTAGCGAAAGTGGACATTTTGTGGGTGCGTGGGGGTGAGTTTGGTGTGGAGAGGGACTATCCTTAGTCCGAATGCGTCGTGTGAGGTGTCATTTTGTAGCTCTCGAGGTGTACATTCCGAGTTGAGGCATGTCCGAAGCATCTGTGACGTCATTGTTGACGTCATCAGTAGGAGTAGTAGCGAAAGTGGACATTTTGGGGCAGTGAAGGAAGGTATTCGGAGTGGAGAGGAACCATACTTGGTCCGAATGCGTCCTGGGAGGTGTCATGTTGTAGCTCTCGGGGTGTACATTCCGAGTTGAGGGATATCCACAGCATGTGTGACGTCATTGGTGACGTCATCAGTACGAGTAGTAGCGAAAGTGGGCATTTTTTAGCAGTGAAGGATGTTATTTTGTGTAGAGATGGATTATCCGCGGTGCGAATGCGTCGTGTGAGGTGTCATCTTGTAGCAACGCCCACCAAAGCCATTCTTAATGTTTCAACGCCCTGGTGAAATAGCTCAGAAGCTCTGATATTCCATGGAATTGTCACTAATTCTTCGAAATGCAGTGACGCTCTCGACGCCCGTCGTTACGCTTTAACACTCTAACATAACACTATGATATAGACCGGAGAGAGAACAACAACAACAACAACAAGGATGACACATGAGAGAACAACAACAACAAGAAGTTTTTGTTCATATAGTTTATTCTCCCCAATGTTACATCATACCCACGCTGGGGGAGCCGCGTTGGGTATATTTACAATTCAAGAAGATTCTTGTCCAATCAGAGGCCACCATTTGCATGTTTCATATTCGTTCCTGTCCGTTAGATGTATTCTTGTCCAATCAGAAGTCTCCATTTCAGAAAGTTCCATCTTCGGCCATGTTCGCTCTGCACCGTTTATTCTAATCACCGTCGGGCAGGCCAGGATACCGTTGAGGCAACATATCCTCAGATAGTTGTTTGCGCATTCTGAGAATCTATCAGTGCATGGGTGAATACTTTCATCCGATGGGGGTGGTGGTCAGTTTAACCACGAAGAACGTAACATTGGTTACCCTCTCCACTTGGTGTTGGGGCGTTGTTATTGGGCCCATTCCAAGGGATCCATGGTGGCCAGGTTCTCCAGCATCGTCTCTAGCGACGCCCGGTTAATGATGGTAAACGGTTCCCTTATAAAAAAATACCATGGTTATTACCATGGTAAAAACCATGGTAAAAACAATAGTGTTTTGGGCATGGTATTTACCATGGTACATACCATGGTATTTACCATGGTACATACCATGGTATTTACCATGGTATTTACCATGGTACATTACCACGGTATTTACCATGGTAACTACTGTGGTAAATACCATGGTAATGCACCACACCATGGTAAAATGGCCAAAACACCATTGTTTTTACCATGGTAATAACCATGGTATGTTTTATAAAGGAGCGCCATACAGTTATCTGATTGGTCAATAAAGTGTGATGGCGCCTTGTTGATTGGCTGGATTTCAATCCAAGTAAAATACCAATCCTTTTAAGCTGGAATTAGACAAAACAAGCTCCATTCCATAGGTGTAAAATTATATCATCAGCAATGTGTTTTCATTCATGATGAGCAACAATGGTAGTGAAACGGTGAATAAAACACAAGAGGAATATATACGATAGACTTTATTTAAACTGAAGGGTTACTATTTAAAACTGCATGCGCGCAATACAATAGATTTTAAGTAAACTGTGTTACTATAATAATGTTTGTAGTCTCTTGTCTTGTCTCCTCTTCAGTGTCTTGGCCACGTTGTTGAGTTACTCTCGCATGCAATAATGCACCTCAGCCACAGTTTTTTCTTTAAAAAACTTCTGCACGGTTTCTGCAAAATTAAAAACATGAAACATAAATAATTTGATGAACGCAGGATGCACAGTTCTTAATATTTCTGAGTTTGGAAATAAGGCTCATGGAAAAAATATCATCATTTGCTGTTTATATTTAAGGTACATTACCATTCTCACAATGTAACCATTCCAAAGACAAATCCCCTTCTTTGCTGAATTCTAATCGCATGAAATAGGTCGATCATGCTCTACTGCATAGAACATGTTGCGTGCAACTCGAATTGTATGACATGTTCATGTTGCAACACAGTCAACTTCAACAATTTGTGACTAGAAGTCATACCGTGAGAACTCATCTTTAGGAATGCTATCAAAACTAAAATTCTGATTACAACTGCATGATCGGTACATGTTGTCGATGGGCATTACAAATTGAGGGTGTAAGTAGTACAGCTGCAGAAATGAAAAAAAAAAAACATACACATAACAGCGAACCAGTGACAGGTTGAAATCCTTGATATACTTACTCGTAATTTGGTCTATTTCGCCACGGTCCATAGGTGGCTTAGTTGGTAAGCCACCAGCTCTCCTTCCGCCAGTCACTGAATGAGCGGCAAGGTACTCATCTGGGTATAAGCCATGTAGCAAATCATTGGTCATCTTTCTAGCATCGTTCTTTGTGATGCTGTTAACAAGGCTTTGTGGTATGGAAAACTAAAAAAGACAAAAAAAAACAAAACAATATAGATGGCAACACAAATTCAGGAAAAACGCAACTCAAGAAATTTGATTACTTAGCTTCGCTAAATCTTCACTAATAATATGACAGTAGGTTAATAATTATGGAATAGGTTGCCATAGGTTACCAGTGTAGATTTGATGGCAACCTCACAGAATCTAGTCACAATTTCGGACACTTTTGACCCTTCCGTAAATTCAATGAAGACAAGCTACATGCTGTTTTATATCGCATCGTACTTGATTTATGGAGAACTTAATTGTGCTTTAATTTGTTGACATGTAAATGTCCTTATTAAAAATCACCTCCTATGCCTAATTAGAGTACTTACCACCGAATCTCAAAACTTTGGCTGGAACAGCTGGAATCGTTATTGAGCCCATCAACAATTTTACAATGCCAAACGTCATGGAGGGTCCAATTTACGCCTCGTTGCATCCTGTTTGTAGTAATCAGTCTCTATTGATAGGACGATAGGCTATTGTGAGAGTGCAAATGGGACGAATGTACCCTGCTAAACAATGGCTTGGGTAGCCAGGATAATCGCTCGCTGCCTTGCTCCTCGCTGTGCCATAGAGCGCTCCAGTCACAGTGATGCCTTGATGTTGATCTAACTTCCGCATTAATCTGTGTGAAGGACTGGTCTCAGTGACGGCGTGGGGCACTTCCATTACTGTTGATTTAGGAACCCTAAATTAACGCTAGAATCTCACTCAACTTTATCACGAACAGTAATCCATTCTGTCGTTTTACAAGAGGACTGCATGGTCGGGTAACTTGTCCCATTACAGGTCGAAGAACTCGCGACAAAACAGACCAAACAGAAATTTACTTTTTCACCGCCATGTTTGTCGTAGCCTCGTTTTCGATCTCACAAAAACGATCGGAATCGATCGACCATTCGGGAAAACAACGGAAATCAACGAAGTATAGCAACAATAGCCTGACTATTAAAAGAGGGAATTTCATTCGAATCTTTGTTAGAGTTGAATGTCGGAATATTAGAGGACATATTCAGTGGATAAACAGCCTGTTCGGAAAAATAAGACATAAAAAAATTCCCGGCCACGATGTCACTTTTTTTTGTCAGCCTGACTGTACGTGTTGTTGTTGTTGTTGTCTGAGAAGTCGAAATCCGACGTAGGATTTATTCGGCAACTAATGAACTGACAAATAGTTTTGATAAAATTTCTCCTGTATTAAAGTTTAGAAAACGTTTCAGTTTGCGTCACATTTCCCTATTCGTGGGGTGGCTTTTCATCGAAGCAAGGCCTGTGCCGTAGCTCTGCAGGGTCAAATTTTGCGGAGTTGAAGATGTTAATTCCTATTTCCGGGGACTACGGGGAAACTCTTCCCTTAATTGTTTATAATCCTTAATGCAGAGATGACAATTAAACATGTTGTAAGTCCCACTGATTCAAGCCAAGAAAATAAGAATGTCTTTTGTTCCAGGACAAGCATTCAGAGAACCCAATATCGATACATTTCTTTTCCGCCTCGTACCACGTGATGTTTATATTCGCCAGAGGTAAACGCAATCAGTATATTTTGTAAACATCATTTGTTTAAATATACCGTTTAATTCTAAGCCTTTCTGTCAGACATTCAACTTTATTCACAGGCATAACTTTGCATTCATGCATTTATTTCTCGTAAATTGAAAGCCTTCCCATGTTTTGTTTGTTTTTTTCACTAACAACAGTATGCCAAAAAAATCAAGGAAATAATATTTTGGTTAAATATGTTATACAGTACCATGGTTTTTGTTATGTACCGTGGTATTAATATTGTTCAGAATGGTTAACCATGGTATGTTAAGCCAATGCATTGTGCACCAAGGTAATTAATATGGTATTACCATAGTGGATCAAGGTTAAGTTTAACCATGGTACATTGAACCATGGTACATCTGTACCATGGTATTACCAGGATGCTACCATAGTTGAACAGAGTAAACCATGGTACACTGAACCATGGTATTACCATGAAAACCATGGTACATTGAACCATAGTGCAAACTGTACCATGGTATTACCATGGTATTACCATGAAAATCATGGTACATTGAACCATAGTGCAAACTGTACCATGGTATTACCATGGTATTGCCATGAAAACCATGGTACATTGAACCATAGTGCAAACTGTACCATGGTATTACCATGAAAACCATATTACATTGCACCATGGTACATCTGTACCATGGTATTACCATGAAAACCATGGTAAAACCATGGTACTTTTTTATGAGGGTTGGTCAAATACCCGGATGTTACTGCTCGGGTAAAAGTATCGGACTTGATCTGTCTCCTTATGCTGCAGCACATAACCAAACGCCAGATTTAATTTGAAGGACGTTGCTTGGTCATTGAAAATGGCTTCCACGTAGCTGCCTAGACGGGCGAGGTCGGTCAGTCGAAAATTGTAGATATCTTGAATAGGGCGATGACGGTAGAAACAGTGCCGTATCATGGTCCAATAGCGCCGATAGATGT
>JAVTVY010005136.1:0-40652 GCA_036873755.1 Hanleya hanleyi | reverse complement strand
AAATTTCGGGCTTCTCCGTATAAGCAAGAACATACATTGTGTACGTGTCTTCCGCTAATCACAAAATATGAAACCGTTCTGAAAAATATGAGAAAATTTAATGTCTTACGGAAGCAAAATGTGTAGGCAAACACAGAGGTAACACACATTTTGTATTATAATACACTGCCGTAAAACTTCTGGACGAAGAACCCCGAACTTTCTCGTGGAAAAATGGTGAACACACATTTATCTGGGGCAATCTCCAGGCTTCGATTACATATACCTTTCCTCTTAACGAAAAATTGCGGTTGGCACTCCAAAAAGTTCATCCAAACTTTGAACAATTCAGCCTCAGTCCGTCATGTTCAACAGCACCAATCGGTTACCTGCACTTTTTGGAGTGTCTGTTTTCATGCTGCTGTTTCTTTTGTTTAGAGTAAATACTTCTTCCACATTAAAAATATCAATAGTCTGGTTACGGAGACAACCGTTTGTGCAGCGGTTGTTGGGTCTCAATGATGCAACGCTCATCAATAGCGAAGTGAAATTTAATATCGTACACAATGTGGTCCTTTTTCTTTCATTGGCTCGTCTGGTGAACTAGGATTTGCCTGATGGCGTTGGTTGATTTGGCCCAATTCTGAGGGCTATGTATGTCCTGGAGATCAATGTCAATTCTCACACCATTTACTTTACGGATGTGTGGTCGTCCTTAGTTGCAAATGTGTAGAACAATGTCCTAGCTGGATAAGATGACAGGAGCCGGACACTTTTAGCTACCGGATATTCTTAGGCCCCACTATCCCCTGAGTTTGTGGATTAATTAATGGGTGTGCAGATAATGCTCGGTACGTCTAAGTTTTCAGTAGACTGAAATGTGGTCTGATCCTTTATCTTGGACCAGGCGAGTGGAGGACAACATGTGCGCAAATTGAACTTGGTGAAGCAAATACCGTAATCTTCATATCCTACGTCTTTACCAGCATCACGCACTGTGAGGCACTACACAGAATTCGGTTAATCCTTGAGAAAGACAACAAGCTACACAACAGAAAGGAACTTCTCGCTATCAAATGCACGCTCAACCTGAATATGACCTATTTTACATTCGATAGAAAATTACACAGATGTTCCCCCAACACGAACAAAGTCTATGGATAGATTAGTCTATGGCTTAACGAGTGGCAAAAGGAATACATCATGCAAACGACAAGAAACAAAACTAGTGCACAGAGAAAAAAAATCTAAAAAAACATATGACCCAAAAGAGAAGTTCAATCACAAAAACGTACAAGAATTGTGAGATTTGTTCAGAATTCTAGGACATATTTGGCATTTTTACGATTTTCACGAGCAATTATTTACAAAAACGAAAGTGGAAAATTAAAACATTTTGCGTGCTGTCAATGACATGCTTGCGTATTTTGTAAAAATTAGCACAGATATACTTCAAAAATTGAGATAAATGAGAAGTTTGATCACAAAGAAGGGGAAAAATGAGTTTTCCTTGCCGCTCCAGCCGCTCAGTTATCGGCAGCGCAGAGCGGTCGAAAGTTGTCATGAAAATATGCATCTTTTCGATGAAAATCCCTCAAAAGTTTCTTCTCTCAAAATAGTACCCGTCTCGATCAAATAATCTGATGCAAATTCCTGCAGAAGAACGTCTATAAATCTGGTAAAATCTGGAATGAATTCGTGACGAAAACTAGGCGATGCAAAGGCTCACGCGCGTAGAGCGCGAGACCTGGCAGGCGAGACATACGTTCAGCGTGAGCTCGCGGCGGCGCCTTTGATGTCGGGGTACGTTTCATATCCCTTTAATATTCGTCCCAGATCTGAGGAAGTAGGCTTGTGTCTACGAAAGCTCATGTTGAAATAAACTAGTTAGTCTCAAAGGTGCTACCTTTTGTTTATTTGTCATAATACATAGGGAGATTTGATTTTTTTTTCTTGCCTGAGGCTGATTAAATCAAACTTTCCCAAGTGAAATTTTGCCCTTTTGACTATATAATACTAAACACCTATAGTTTTTGCTGATCATGATTTTTTTAAATCGTAGCGATATATCAGATAAATTGTGCCTAAAATAGGCAAGCCCTATGTCCAGGAGGTGGTGAGCGTGGAAAAACAGGGTGGGTGTGGGGAATATCTGGAATATCTTGAACGTTAATCTACAATTAGGAGATTGCCTTTTCGTCAGCCCTACCCAACTTACATTGAATCGCCGTTATGTCGGATATCAGTATTTTTTTGTTTTTCCCCTTTTTCTGGTGTCTGTGTGATTTTGTTAAGAAATCTAGCATGTGGAAAAAGAATGATTGGTCTGAGTCACCGATTCAATCAGCAATGAATGCCGAATATATCGATGTAAAACTATTTTATTTAACACTAATGAGATCACGTCAATGAGGTCGTTTCCAAATATCGGTTGAATATCGAATTTTCCCACCTTTCTATTCACAAAGTTTTTTTGTAGTCAAAACTACTTCACCAAAGGACATGCAAGTTGCGGTAAGATAGCGGGCGGTACTACCCTGACCTATTGTCAAGCCGCTATCATGTGGGAGCTCTATGACGCTGCGCGAAACAGCGGAATCCCCACGTCTAAAAATAAATGACACCGGTTTGAGATTAGGCCACTCCAAACGAATTCATGTGGATACTGTATACATACTGTGGGTCCGGGAGGCGAAGCCTTGGGTGTTGCCGGTTCACTGTTTCCACGAGCAGATTTGTAAAACCGTCCTCTACATCGTGGACAAATCGACCCCAGTATCATGCGCACATTCACTCTGAGCCCAATCAAATTGTGAAACAGATAATTCTCTTGTTTGCTCTGACGGTAGAAGACTGACACATAGTTCGCATTTTACCTTTACAAATGTGGCACCCATGCTGACAGCAGTCGATCACTCAAAAATGATACAAATCGGCTTCTCTGATGCTTTCAGCACAATAGATCTGAGTGAAAATTGACAAATAAAAAAGTTCTTGGTTGACTTGAAGGTAGAACAGTTATCCAACAACAGGCATACATGTATACTGTGACACTACCTGCATGTGCGCGAGTATTTTTGTGAAATTACAATGATGTATACGTACATAATATAATCTATAATTTTAATTGTCAATGAAGACATAATAAAGTTCTATTATGCTTCACAATTCGAAGAAAAAATCGCAAGTGTTTATGGACAAGTAAAAAATATGTTCGACATGATTCGAACTCACAAAACTCTACTGTGAGTCACCGAAGGGTATGAACTTACCACACGCCCACTGGTGCAATCGCTGATTTCAGTGACATATTTGGCATTACAACACTTCGTGCCAGGTTGTAAATAACAACGAATTGTTTTTTTAATTTTTATCAAAATGCACTTCTTGAACCAAAATGAAATTAACACAAGTGGAGCATGATTATATAATAACGAAATTAGAATCAGAATGAATTTGGTTTGCGAGGTGTTTTTTCTGGAATTTATGAAAACACTATGGGAATTCCCCCAGAAAGTGAAAAACCGCACATTTGCACGTTTTACATCCAATTAACGTGCACATCATGCATAATTTTGGGTCGAGTTTTCTCGTGTTCTACCAGCTATTGTTTTACTTTGAAATATTGAAAGTTGGGAGTTTTACTGCTAAAATGAAAATTCTGTTTCTTAGTGCAACACATGTAGGACAGGAATCCATCTTACTGCAATTCGTCCTTTGGTTTAACTACCTGTCCTGTCCAAACTTTGTATATTGATATGTTTTTGAAAGTAAGGGTACCTTAGTTTGAAGATTTTGCTGACAAAACGGAGGCTAAATCTATGGTGGGGTAAATCTTGGAATTTAGCTTTTCTGGGTACTGGATATCTAAATGGCCTTACAGCCTTAATAATAACAACGCCTAACACCACATAAGTCACAAGAAATACCACAAGAATAATCATGCGCCATGCACTAAAATATTTAGGAACACTTTCATTGATTTTTTTATGGACCATCTTCAAATTATCAATGCATTATATTAACCCGTAGGCCTATCATAGATCCCAACCTCCAGGGGATTATTCAAGGTGATGTTTTTCAGATACCCTGTCTTTTGTTCTATTATATTCCGTGTTTTGCCCAAATAAATCTTAGTCTGGCCGTGACCCATGCACCCATGAGTTAATTTCCAATTTCCGAAGCCCACTTGGTTCCATTTAACCTACATGCTAGGTTTACGGAGCCTTTTGACATCAGTGTGTGACAAGAAACAATAGTTTATTGGAGTGCTTCAAAATTGACACTGATGTGGCTCCATGATGTAATAAGGCATCCAACAAAGGCGCCATTGTCCTTACAATTGCAGATTTCCCACAACTCGCAGCATATTTCCACAGATGAGCGGATTCTCGATGGAACTACTGAATTTATACGGCGAATTATTGTGCATACTGGAGTAAATAAGCATTGAATTTGGCATGTTTGAAGAATTCCTATGTTTTTCTCTCCTCAAGTGCTTTTTTGAAACTGGAATTTACAAATGCGTACAAATTCATAAACACTTATGGCTTATGGGGAATAGGCTTGAGCCAAGCCTAAAATGGTGGGTTATATTCTACTGAAGCCTGATTTGCTTCATGTGTATTCCATGGAAATAAAGTTGCCTTGAATTGACTAAACAACCTGGTAAATTTGAGTGACATTATCGTCATTTTGAAAGTAACCATGCTGTCTGCCGAGGATTATTCAAATAGATTCAAAATTGGCCTAAAATGATCAGCTATGATGAGAAACCTCTCGGCCCTGACAAATATCTAATTCGCGGTAAAATAATCACTTTAATGAGACAAATAACATGTAACAATGCCTCAATAATTGTTTTCAATGAGGATTATGCAAATAGACTCAAACTAGACCTAGTAATTGATAGATGAATCTAGGGTGTGAAAAAGCTTGAATTATTACGGTCAGTTGAAGGCCTTGAAAATGAACCCACATGGTCGCCAGTTTGAATGTAACAATTCTATTCGCAGCTGAAGATGACACAATATAATCAAGCTGAGCATGGTGTGAATCTGCTCAATTTAAAAGAGTTTGTAATCTGACTTAAAAACAATATCTTGAATTATACGAGCAACATGAAAAAAGAGAAGATTTTTGGTGGACTTCTTATGGTCGCCAGTTTGAATTTGACTATGATATTTTAAGCTGAAGACTAAGCAAATACATTCAAAATGAGGGTAAGGTGGCAAGCTATGATATGGGACCCCTTATTTCTAACAATCCGCAAAATGAGCTAAGAATAGTACTTCACATTATGTGAGAAACACAAAAAAGCGGGACTTCCAGATGACTCCACATGATCGCCATCTTGAATTTGACCATCATATCTCAATCTTAGCTAAGCTAATGAACTCAAAAAGTGGAAAAAGCGATTTTCAGCTGACATTTGGAAACGACCCCTTATCGACGTCACCTCATTAACATTAAATTGAAAATTTTGATACCAATATATTCAGTGATCAGTTGGGATTATATCGATGCCTCATAATAAACATCGGAGTACACAATAATGAAGTTATTGTTTTTTTTGCATAACCCTTCCTTATCTTTTGTAGAGCCAGTTTTTCATCAGGGGTACATCTTTAAAACTCTATAAATGAAATTCCATGGCAAACATGGATTTTCAGAACGAATACGGATAAATCTTTCACCTGGCACCTAAACCTTCACTCACAGGGGTGTGCAGTCAAAATCCTATATTAGGCTAAATCAGACTAAGTTTACTGCAGCATGACTGACGTGAGAGGTGAGTTTATTTTCGTGAGGGTGTGGCTAGTGGGATTTCAGGGGGATGTTACACCTTACCTTGGTTATGCCAATAACAGTCATCATCTGACTGTAAGAAGTCATGCCCGTGCCTAATCCGAAGGTAGCAGCAAACAAACTGACTACACCCTCGACGAGCACACCTCGACTGAGAGCGTGAGGCGGTGGAAAAGTTTCATTACACATCTTAGAGGCGGCCACATAGTCTCCGAGTGACTCAATAATGGACATCAATACACAGATACACAGAGACACAAAAAGTGTTGCACTGAATTTCGGGGATCCGAACTGACCTGTCAAAATAAAGTGTAGGTAGACATAGCCAGAGTGATACCCTCCCCCGTTTCTTCTCTTATTCATTGTCACTGTTTACGAACAAAATTATTTAATTATGCAATATAAAATTATTTTTTTGTTTTAATGCCTTTTGCGTATATATTGTACCACTATTGATTACAAGCGTCTAGTCCGTCATTCATAATTCAGCCGTCGTCCATTACAGAATATCCGCGTCCATAATCCAAAGACCTATTCCATATTCCATATAACAGTATTAGCACCAAATTCAAATGGACAATCATAGTATTCATAAACATAGGCTAGTTTCCTGCAAGAGAGATGCGGTCAACAGTTTTCAATGATGCCATGATGTTCCAAAAATATAAAATCCGTATCGCTGATCAGTATTCTTAATCCATAATAATCGTTGTAAAGTCGTCATCTAGAGAATGATGTATCTCAGTCACGCTTTGGTTGTGACTGTTCATATGAACACCATGAGGATCTTAAAGTACATGGGTTCATACGGCCCCTAGCCCCGGGTTAAGCGGAATTAAACACAAATTACGAAACGTAACGCCATAGATCTTGCACGCTACGCTCGTATTTTGCTATCAGCATGCTCTACCGGTGTAGAGGCTAAGATTGTCCGGTGGTTAGGAGTTTCCCGTTCCTATCTTCTAACCCAGCTAGGACATTTTTCTCCACATTGGGGATGTGTCCTTTGGTTGCAATAGAAAAGGATATGAAAAGGGCACTAATCCCTAGAACATTCTTAGTCATCACACCGGTTCTACAGTTGATCAATTATTCCAGTTAGTTGTCATGGAGGCACGAGAGGAAAGAAGTCAGTAGGCCACGGGATGTACGCTTTTTGTACAATGGAAATCAATCAGTTACTTCTATTTTTTTAAATTGCGTTGATATTAATAAAAATGTCTTTTTCGAAGAGCAAACATCATCGGAAGTAGCTAATCTTGTTACAGAATCAGGTTTCAATCACTATGATTGTCTGAGGACAGCCGGGTTAACAACTTAGCTTGTCGTTCAATGTGAAAATTATCTGTGAACTATCAAAATGACGATTACTTATTTTAGTTGCCATCCATTCCGACTTACCAGGGTAGGGGAAATAAAACCACATCGCTTCATTAATTCCGCCTGCTTTGGCATCCGTTCGTGCTCGGAAGCCTGGTAGGTTCGGGTTGTCGGTTAGCGCGCCAGCCGCCGTGAGTATGTATGAGAGCAACCACCCTGAACACATTGCTATAATGACCTGAATGGATTTCATTAGGGAATAAAATAGAATTTCAATACCTTCAGAAAGAAGGGAGACGGACAACATTATTGTGAGGAATATCGCTTGGAAAAGAACAGAGTGGAGTATATAGAAACGTCAGACCCTATATAGTATCAGTCTTATCCGAGAAGAATTTCTCCAAGCATTAGCAAAATACCGTACAAGCAAGATACTATCTGAACCAAAACAGGCATAGAAATATAGAATATAACTGCATGAGTATAAGCTAATTTCTTGCAGGAGAGAGAGGTAGTCAAAATTGTAATTACAAGCGTCTGGTCCGTCATTCATACTTCAGCCGTCGTCCATTAGAGAATATCCGCGTCCATAATCCAAAGACCTATTCCATATTCCATATAACAGTATTAGCCCCAAATTCAAAAAGACAAGTATACATAAACATAGGCTTGTTTCCTGCAAGAGAGAAGTGGTCAACAGTTTTCAATGATGCCGGCAAGACATCATGATGTTCCAAAAATATCAAATCCGTATCGCTGATCAGTATTCTTAATCCATAATATTTGTTGTAAAGTCGTCATCTAAAGAATGATGTATCTCAGTCACGCTTTGATTGTGACTGTTCATATGAGTACCATGAGGATCTTGAAGTACATGGGTTCATACGGCCCCTAGCCCCGGGTTAAGCGGAATTAGACGTAACGCCATAGATCTTGCACGCTACGCTCGTATCGGCAAATTTGAGAAACTTTGAGTGGAGGCGCTTGGTGGTGTAGTCCTGTTTTATAAGTTTCTGCAACAATGTTTTGTGACGTTGATTAAAATCGTCACATTTAACACAGGATCCAGCAAATGCTACTAGGCGTGATATGTATACGCCATATGCAGGTCCCACTGGAATATTACTGTCCAGAAAGGGATAGTTTACGATGTCGAAACTGTAATCATCTCTTTTATCATACAGTCGACGAGAGAGAATGCCCGCTTCATTTTTATAGAGATATAGATCTAAATATGATGTGCCTGTAGGGCTATCTGTAGTTTCCTTCAAATCCAGTGAAGGTGGATATATATCCTTCACTGCGTCATTTATATAGCGACTATCCACAGCGAGAAGATCGTCTATATAGCGTTTTGTGAATGAGAAGGAACGGGCTTTGAATGGATCGGTTTTTGAAAGCGCCTGCATATAGTTATATTCATAAGAGAAGAGGAATCTGTAAATTATACAACGATTGTTCAATCACCAGCGAACAATACGAATCCAAATCCAGCTTAATCCAACTTAAAGATAGGATCTTTCATCCTGTTTATATGGACCACACATATCGAAGAATATCATATATATTATTACCTGCGGCACGCAGGTCTACGGGAGGCTCGCGTTGTTGTTGTTGTTGTTCTTGTTGTTCTTCTTCTTGTGACTTTTTGAAATGCGCATGCGCTAAGAGAGTGTGATCTCTGCCACACTTTTCTTTTCAACCTCCGATCTCACATGACAACACTGTCTTCAGGCGCGTTTGAATTCATTTGCAACTATATTCGGTGGAATGAATTATTGCTTCGTTAATTTCCGGATTGGATTTATTATACATGAGAATAGTGTGAATAACGTCAAACGACCTACGAAGTAGGGTAGGCATTAGGACTCCGACACGCACTGAACTCTTGGACCCCCAGTTGAAATCCTGCCAATATTAAGATGGGCATGGCCCAAGTTAGAATCACCAGTGATTTTAATCAAAAATCACCAGAAATTTTCATCAAAAGTAGGTCAGCTCGAAACATGCTGGCAACAGTCCCCTAATGCACCTTCATGCCCAGTGTGAATAACGTCACAGGATATAAGAAGTAGGGTAGGCATTAGGACTCCGACGCACGCTGAACTCTTGGACCCCCAGTTGAAATCCTGCCTATATTAAGATGGGCACGGCTCAAGTTAGATTCACCAGTGATTTTAATAAAATATCACCAGAAATTTTCATCAAAAGTAGGTCAGCTCGAAACATGCTGGTAACAGTCCCCTAATGCACCTTCATGCCAAAAATCAAGGTTCTAATATCAACGGTAACGCTCAGATATAACATATCTCTCAGATATAACATATATATAAATATTAATATTCATGTCACTGTTCATTGTTTCTCTTGTTGTATTCCTCTTAAAATTTTGTACTCTGCCTTTGACTGGTGTTTGTACAATAAAATCTTGAATCTTGAATGCTTATTTTGCCGACGAAAGGATTCAGATGGACTCACTCATTACCGGACAATTTCAAATGGTAGCCCACTTCGAAGGGACAGAAATGACTATGTATAGTATTTAATGAGTTAGACACCCCTGTGCGCGAACAATACCTCGCAGTCGTGCAGTTATATTCTGCACTTTCGGTTACAAGCATGACATTTGGCAAATAGCTATTTTGAATGATTCTCTTTCGGAACACAGCCTCTCTATCCTCATTCTCGCAAGCCAGGGCCTTGATTCGCTGGTATTGATGTTCCCGTCCTCTTCCGCACTCAGAATCCTTTAGAATAGCATTAATCACTTCCGTAAATTCAATACTTATGTGTATCAGCAGACAATGCGCAGAAACATATTGCATTTGACATCATTCTCTCAAGTCGGAGCCCATTTCTGCTAGAATATACTGGTTCTATACAAAATTTACGTTACTTTGTCAATCAGTTTTATGTATGGAATTACGTCATATATAGCAGATACTGGCCATAAAAACGATCCAGTTGACCTCGTGGCCAAAAGCTAGGGCCTTTGTTTTCCTGGAGGGTTTTTTTAGTTTGATTTTGATACTTAGATACCTTTCGCATTGACTTTAACTTGGCAGTCATTTTCGCGAATGCAACAATTTGATGTATCAAAAGATAATAACGAGAATTCGACATCATTCTCTTACACACAGACCTTGTTTAGTGAACTAGCCCCGAAACTTAGCACTTGAATCACTTTCGGAATGACTTAGTGACAAACATATTCGCGAATTGAGTATAGGAAGATATACATAGATACTGACTAGAAATGTTTCTTGTTTGCAGAATTTGATTTTAAAGAAAAGAAATTAATAAAATTAGCAACCTTCGAAAAGGCTTGGCCGAACATGTCAGATGAGATGATATTTCCTAAGAATGAAATAGTTAATCATTTATATAGAAGAAGCAAACCATGTCTTGGTATTGACTTGCTGCGTGGAAAAGAGTGGCAAGGAATTTAGTTCGCAGATGATAACGAACGTAAATGCAGAAACCTATTTTAATCGAATATCAAGACTTTAACAGGCCTCAATTTGAATAGTGAAAAAAGTGTTATTATGCCTCTTGGACAGTTCGATAAAGCCTTAAATCCCATTCCGTAGTTTCACAGATCGAAGTGATAGACCTGATAATAAATTTATTGAAAAATAACTTTGAAGGAAATATAAATTTTCCATTTTGATCGGCAAATTAAGCGAGAAGGGAGACTGAAGAGCGCAGATTTTCGCGCTATGACTAAATCCTCGAAATTTGTTTGGATTTCCAAATATTTGAAAGCCTTTTTGATTTGCAAAAAGTAACGACTGAACCGAATGTTTTGAAACTTGGCATACACGATACTTGTACCAAAACATTACCAAAGCGATCATGGTGAGTTCGTCTGTCAATTCAGTATAGACCGTCAAAATCGTCGGATTTTGAATGGGGAAAGTGAATATATATATATATGGTATCAGAACTATTACAATCCCTACAATTGTGGGTACACGTTGAAAATTACTTCCCTTGGCATAAAAACACTGGCAGATGGCGCTTTTTTCTACAATTACCACTACCTCCGCTGATATGTCTTTCACTGTATTATTGCCACTGCCGCAGGTTTTGACTACAATGTAGTCATTTCTCACTTGTTGATTCGTGAGTAATACTTACCGCATAAAGTTGAAATATCGGATAGGTGGTTCGGTTACACTTCCGGTCCGGAACCGGAACTTTAACATTATGTAGATATCCCGCGCAAACCAGAAAAGTCAACATGGTACTGGAAGAAAAGCAGAAAATATAATACAATGAACACGATGCAAATTTTACACCTACGAACATTAATGTATACCCCCCGAAAATGTATGGACAATGGTGAAAAAATCTACTATGTTTGTATATAGGGGAAAGTGGGGCAAAACGGAACATTCATTGATTAGTGCTGAGGAGTTGCCAATAACTTGCTATAATTAGTGAAATCATGATCTTGGTTCCCGCATGCCACAGGGTTTTTAATTTGAGAGAGTCGGCAGCAGCGACGAAATTAAAACAGACAAACAAAATAGAAACCTTCCGATCTTATATATGCCCAATTTGGTGACACTGGAAAACTTTGTTCCATCCGAGTATCCGAACAACAAAGGTTTTCCCAATGCCTGGCACAGAAACATTTCAGGTTAGAATCATAAAAAAAGTACTGGAACATTCCATTTTTTATGATGGAACCAAAAGTTGAAAATATGCTATTCAGGTCAAAATGGGCCCATCCCTAGCGGGGCATAACGGGTCAGTTTTGCCCCTTATGGCCGATCCTTAGGTTAAATTCATACTAAATTCTTGTGCATGCGCAGTGCCCATTGCATATATCAATCTGTAAAACGTTGTAAAAATTTAAAGGAGAAAACGATCAAAAGCTACCGAGAAGCGGTTATCTTTAGTTCAATTTATGATCTATAGCTTTTTCAACCAAGTTAAACGACTTTCTAAATATTATTTAATTTTTAAATATATTTGTTCAAACTTTTAAAGAAAGTTAATTACTTGATCATTTGAACACAATTTGGTAGATAAACATCAGCAGCCCACTTGAAGTCAGCTCAAGACAACTTGTCTTGTTTTAAAAGCCTAATTTTTGGTATGAGGAAATATATTTTGCCAATTCATTTCTCCAACATTTAGAGATGATTATTATTTTTTATGTTATACGTAAAAAATCTTAATCATTCTGAGTTATTTGATAACTTTCGATAACGAAAGGTTGGGTTTTGGGGCTTTCGCCAGTAAAGTTCCAGTGCCATCAGGCGAGATTAAATGTAGGCCACCTTGTCTTTGCATTAATGCATGAAAAGTTCAGGGGTTGTCCCTGAATTTGACCCCTCCTGAATTCAGCCTCATATTTAACCCGATGTGTCCGGAAAAAGTGTAACCCTAAGTCAGTCGGGAACAATCCCTGAAATTGAATTGGCAGCAAATTGCCGGTATAATCCAGGGAGAATCAAGTGAAATACAGGAAATTTTCCTGCAGTAAACTGCTTGATAACCTGGTTAGAATCTTACTGAGAAATTGCGTTATCAGAAGACAAAAGGGGGATCTGGAGCAACGATATTATGTAATGCTCCGTAAAAGGCATTTTGTTACTTTATATTTAAAGCACACTTGTGACGTCACTCTATTGTCCCGACGCTCCATTATTTTTAAGGAATGGAGAGGTGCTTGAACATTGCTTTCTACGGAATGGAGAGTTAAGGTAGCTAGAGCCTGTACCAGTTTCAAGAGGATCTCACGCAATAGAATATCCAGTACATTTACTAATGTTGAGATCACGCATATATACGACATAAAATTATTAAGCTACGAGGAAATTAGTGTAATATGAGCGAGCTCTACGACTCGTGTTTCTCTATGATAGTATGCTTGTAAAACGCTTATATACATGGCAGATAAACAGGCCACTTTAGTGATGGGATGAGTGATTTGCATATGACGAGTTGCGAGTTCAAACGGGAGTTGCCTCCCATACCGTCTATGGGTTTAAACGTGTCTACCATGTTCTACTTAAAGGGCTGAAACCTGATGACATTTTGCACCACTTCTATCCTGTGATACGATGCACATCCATGACAATTACATGACCGGTTGGCATCATAACACAGTTAAATTACCTCTTCAACCACAAAACAGTTCGAGTTACTTTCTTGTGTACAATGTCCTACATGTGAGACCAAGCGCACCAGGCAGAATCAGGGAGCTTAATTCAGAGTTCATCATTTACAATGTTAACTTCATGTCGTCTTAAATGACACATTATCGCGACATCGTCACGACAACTTCAAGCCTTGCAGCACATGTACTGCTTTGACAGTTAAACTAGTGTCGGCGTTAAAGCCATGGCTTTTGTGAGTGGGTGTGTTTTAAGTAGCGAAATGTCCTCGTAACTCTCCATTCCTTAAAAACAATGGGCCTCGGCTGCTCCGGGGGCTCGGCTTCATTATTTTTAAGGAATGGAGAGTTACTCGGACATTCCCCTCTACGTAATGTCCCGTAAAAGGCATCTTCGTATAGCCAAGTCTAACACTACACGTGTTGCCTGGGCTGAACATAATACATTTTCTGGTCAGAATACGGTTTGGTGATGTTATCGCTCTATAAATATTATTATATAATTAATATATATAATATTATTATGGTCCATATTAGGAGAACTACAACCGTATGACCTCTTTACAACTCAATACAAGATCAATACAACCACCGCTTGCCATATTTGGAAATCCCAAAGATATCAAAGAAAATCTTCACTGCACGGTGTTGGAAAGCTCATATCTTGATTGGCTATATATGACATCATGTTCGTGTACGGTTTGAACATTCAAGTTTACCCCATTCATGATGTCAAGGTAAATGACGGGACGTTAGTGTGGTATTTAACTTGAAATGTGAAGATGCGTAAAAGGGCGATTTGTTACTTAATATTTAATGCTTGGTGCTTCCAAAACAGCGTTATTAAGTAATGCTCCTGCCAGGTGCGTTTAGTTACTTGATATGTAATGTCATTTTCAGCGTTATTATGTTTCGCTTCTGTCAAGGACATTTTATTATTTGATATGTAATGTCATCTTTCCAGTAGCGCTTCAGCCCACACATCAATGGTGGGTCTCTGGAATATTGTAGGGTCCTAGT
The DNA here is from genome assembly GCA_036873755.1 of Hanleya hanleyi. Classification (NCBI taxonomy): domain Eukaryota; kingdom Metazoa; phylum Mollusca; class Polyplacophora; order Lepidopleurida; family Hanleyidae; genus Hanleya; species Hanleya hanleyi. Next base: position 26,395 of record JAVTVY010005136.1, on the reverse strand, counting down.
GTATCGCAAATCCTGGGATTATCTTCGCAAAGTAGGCCATATCCTAAATAGCACTGGATGAGAATTTTTTCTATATCCTAAAATAACATTGACGTCATCACTGGTAGGCCATATCCTAAACGTTTATTTTCATCAGTGGTCAAAAAAATAAAAAAAATATTGGAAATGTAATGCTCCTGCCAGGGACGTTTCGCTACTTAATATGTAATAAATGTCATCTTCGCACCCTCACGTCAATGGTGGTCCCTAGCATATTATTGGGACCTGGTGTATCGGAACAAAGAGTAGTGAGTCCTGTGCATACCCATTGTAAGTCCTAAATATACATCACTCTTGCTTTATAGCGGAGTCATTTGCATGTTCATTGCAATTTCACACAGTATATATAAGCCGATTATTTTTTGAATATGTAGATTTTGCAAAGAATTTATCATCTATTCTATTACATCGGAGATAATACGTTATTGTCTAGAATGTACATCATAAACACATTCTCGGTAACGATTATTCCCATTGGAGGGGATGAATAGCTACATCGAGCGTTCAATGTAAAGTGAATGTCAAATTATGAACGTCATTCATCATCCAATCATCCACTGGGTGAAGGGTCGTAGCCAATGTATGGTTTCTGGTTTCTTACAACGCCTCAGTGAAGGCTTGGAACGCCTTTGGTCCTCGTCAAGGCATTCTCATGGCATCAGATTGTATATCTCCTTCTGTCAAATATACCTAGTTTACCGACGGTTTGGAGGTTACAGACTCTGACGTTGGGAGAATGTCGTCAAGGCAGCTGGAGCATCAGGTTACGGTGCTGGCGAGCTCACGTTCGGCTATTTATTCGTATTGGTGGAACTTAGCCTCTCACATAGAACGCACAAAAAGTCACCCATGGGGAGCGTATGGCGATCACGTAGTGAGCCGGCTACGAAATAGTGCCGCTGATAATCGAGCGATTCGGTCGCATTTTATTGTGAAATGAAGTTAATTTTAATCATAAGAACATTAAATTATACAAAAGTATTTCTATGTTTAGTTAAATAATAGTAGTTGGTGGCGTGGGGAGGCATGGTCAACCTCACAGAGTGCAGCCATGTTGGAGAGAAGTTCTGCCGAAAATTAATAGTGCGCATGTGAAAACGTGATCCCGTTTCCGCTTTCAGAAATCCTCTAGTCCAGTGGTCACATTCGCAGCTATTGAGTTCTGGGGCTAGATTGCGGTGCTGGTTTCCGTTTTTTTTTTATCCTGAGTGAATTGCAAATATTACCGAGCTACTTCATTTCATTCACTAGGGTCAAGAAGTTGCGTCGAAGGGTTTCTCGATGTTGGTATTGCGTGGTGGAATCCGGTACATGTTTTGAAGTAGGTGATAATTCCGATCTGTTATATATAACCTAGGTATCACTTGGCTAATGTATCTGGGAACGTATTGGTGGCGTATGCCTGCAGTAGCGTTTGCAATGATACTAGGAATGTATTGAGATTAATGATGATCGATTCTATTGCACATTTGTAACAAGTATTTTTATTCGAACATGTTCATGGGAATGACGTGACATCATAACTGAGTATGTTTACACTGTATACATGTACAACATAATTGATTGATTCACATTACTGATTTATTCTTGTTAGTAATTCCTGATTATATAGGCTTCACAATGCAATATATTTCAGCTGGTAATCACCTCCAGCTGATGAAGAGCATGTTCTTTTTTGATCTTGGTAGGAAGTCAGTGGCAGTTAATTCCACAACATTATAAGACACGCTGTCTCGTTTTTGGCTAAAACTGGGGCCGGACAAATGATTGGACAGTCAGTTTCAATTTCAACCAACTAAACAAACTGCTTTCTATGAATTTTAGACAGGGAAAATGAGAGGATCCTTAATCAATAGCAATAAACACTAACTTGTATTTGTGCCTTTAGAGAGATGAATGTCAAAATCGATGATTCCGTATGAGAGTAATAAACAAATGCGAAAACAATTTGTTTGCCCATTCTTATGGAGCTTGTAAACTAATTACATGTAAATAAATGGATTGGTACCGAATGTGTGTATATAATATATTTATTTGTGGTAATTTATCCTTCGTGTTTTGAAACTATGGCCAGTGTTACAACATACAAGAAGAATCAACAGCATATCAATGGACACACATCCTGGTATATTAAAAAATACAAAGTTTTTGATAAAGCATGCTCTGAACATCATCTAGGCTCTGTTGACTTTGTTACCAGTTGAAATATACTGCAGTGTAAAGCATATCTACTCAGAAATTAATAACAAGAATAAATTAGTAATGTGGATCAATCGATTATGTGGTAAATGTATACAGTGTAAATATACTCAGTTCTGTTGTCACTTAATATTAACCATTTCCATGAACATGATCAATAAAAACACTTGTCACAAAATGTGCTATAGGTCGGACGAGCATTAATCTAAAAAGAATTCTAGTATAAATGCAAACGCGACTGTACTCTCTAAAAAAACTTGAGTGAACTGTTCCACTCAAGTTTTAGTGAAATGTACCTGTTCACTCAAACTTGAGTTACTTTTCACTCAACTTGAGTTACTTTTCACTCAACTTGAGTTAAAACCACTCAAGTTCACTCATCTTGAGTGGGATGAATTTCCACTCTTATGCTTGAGTGAATGTCACTCAAGTTGAGTGCATTTAACTCAAGTTGAGTGAAAATCTCACTCAAGTTTTGAGTGGGATGAATTTACACTCTTACTTGAGTGAAATTTCACTCAACTTTTTTTAGAGAGTAGGCATACATCACCATTGATTTTGACGATCATACTGTACTGGTAATATAGACACATCGGGGAGTCGTGGAAGTGACATGCGATGGATGCTCGGACGTGTGTAAAGTATATCGCAGTGAAACAAAGAAAGATTTTCCCTCCAAAAGCTTGATAGATGGGTAAACGAAGAAAATTAGTATTAGCATTCATAACTCAAAATTTATGGAATGACAACAGCGAATGAAAGATATTACGTAAGCACTTACAAAGAAAAGTCTCTCTTAAAATTGCATGATTCTGTCCATATCAGTCTGTGGAATTATCCTGCAAACGGCCTCTGATTTGAAAACGGCAGGAAATTACTTCAGGATATAATAGGGAAGAAATAAAAATCCAAAATAAGTTAAGATATCATGTGCGGCAATTTGTTCGGGGGCTGAAGGTCACCGTGTGTAGGGGTATTTAAATAGAATATTATAGTTGAAACATACAAATCTGGCCTACACATGCAGTGTACAATTACCGTCGAATACAGACTGTATGCGGGCTAATAACGTCGATCATTACCATGATATTTTAACCGCGGCTCACATATAGGTCGTGATGACGTCGATTTACTCCGGATAAAAACACGTACTTACCAAACAGATGTGCGAAAGGGTCGCGGCGAAGAAAACGAGTACGGATCGATCCCGTAACGTGGCACTCCAGCTTCCTAGACGAGATCCATAGGCATTCCATGCCTTCACTGAGGCGATGTGGGAAACCGGAACCATGCCTTGGCTTAGACGCTTCACCCAGTGGATGATGGGATGATATATGAAGTCATCCTGGGAGTTTTACGAGATATAGGAGTGAACACCGTAGATGTTGCAGGATGAATTGAAACAAAGATGGCAGACATTGAATCTAACGATAGGAGTTGGAGGATAGATAGAGAAAGATTATTCATTGACATTCATTTTACATAATATGTAATATCATCTCCCCACTCTGACATCAATGTTGGCTCCCAGCATTCACCCCCTGCAAGGGGAATAATCGTTACCAAGGTTAATGATATATACTTTCATGACAACATTGTATTATGTCCGATGAAGGAGAATATATGATAAACTCTTTGTAAAATCTACATATTTGAAAAATAATAGTACGCGGGCGCGGATTTTCATGAAAACTACAACGGAGGGCTATAAGAAGCCTAGATATACTGTGTGAAATTTCAACGTTGTACGAATAACTGATTTCCGAATATGAGCGAAAATGTGCGGGATATATTATCTGTGTAAGGCAATAGTTCTTAGTAGGATGTTTATATAGGATTGACATTGGGCATGCACGTGACTCAGCTATGATGCAAGAGTGATGTATGTTTAGGATTAACAATTGGTATGCACATGAATCACTGCTTTTGTTTTGTTTATGGGGGACTTTCCCGAGAATTCTGATACACTAGGGCCCAATAATATGCTAGGAACCATCATTGATGTGGGGGTGAGAAGATGACATTACATATTAATTAACGAAACGTCCCTGGCAGGACCATTACATAATAACGCTGTCCCATCTTTTTTGGCCAGTGATGACAAGTCAGCGTTCAAGATATGACCTACCAGGGATGACATCAATGTTATTTTAGGATATAGATTAAGAAAATTCCAATCCAATGCTATTTAAGATATGACCTACCTTGTGGGGACTTTTCTGAGTTTTGCGATACACTATTACCCATAATATTCTACGGATCCCCCATCGATGTGGGGCTGAAGCACTGCTGTGCATGTTAAGTAACAAAATACCCCTGGCAGGAACATTACATAATAGCGCTGAAAAAAAAAAAAAAAAAAAAAAAAAAAAAAACGTGCATAACATAATAACGCTGTTTTGGAACCACCCTTTTACAGAGCCTTATATCTTAAGCAACAAAGCCTTTCACGGAGCATTACATATTAAGGGTACTGAGCAGATACTTTTACACACCCTCTAGATAGAGAGGGAGAATTACGGGTTAACGTCGCGTTTAGCAATATTTCACCTACAAAGCGACGATCAGACAAAATTGTAAGTACTCAAGCCAATAACTTTGTAACCCAACACATTCAAACACACACACACATTAAAACTTATGCAACAAACCGATTTCTCTCAGATAACCCAAGACACTGTCTTGATGATGAAGTAAGTTACGATAAGTTGAATATCTTTTTGAAAATAGTATTATAAAAATTAAAATTTAATTTTTTTTTTTCACAACCTACAGATTTACAGTGAACAAATTCATATATTTGGAATTCCCAAGAAATGTGCTTTCAGGAAATATATACAACACCATAGCTATGAGGCATAATTTTAGCTGTATAAAGACAAGATCAATGGGAAGTGTATAAGTGTCTGCAGGAGGGCTCAGTACCGTAAAGTAACAAAACGCCATTTTAGGGAGCATTACATCATTAACGCTGCTCCATAACCTCCTATCGTATTCTACTGTTCTCTCCAAAATGTTGCTGGAACAGTTTATCTTATTGTTTATGGATTTTTTTGTAGGTTGAAACGATAGTTACAAAGATGATATTCCCCAGTGCGTAGAACACATGCCAATGATGATATCCACGAGGCTGACTCCGATGAGGGTAATGGTTGGCACTATGGTGAGTGGTCCAATATACTTCATCAGCCGGCTCATTATACCACTGGCTCCGAGAACAATATGGAGACATGACGCTGCTAACAGACTGCCCTCAAACTAAAAATGAATCAAACAGAACACACATGTCATATTCAGTGACTGTATACTAAATACAAATGTTCCACTTTAGAACACCAAAAGGTGTAACAATTTTTGAACTCTTTCTTTGTGTTCTCGAGATGCTCTAGAATAAATTAAAATCTTACCCTTTAGTCGTATTCTGAACGTGAACACTGATATTCAAATTGTAATGGCCCGAAACCAGAACACTATAGAAAAGGTGTTTTTGAACTTGCATTCAATAAATACTCCCTGGTTTCAAAGTTTGGCCGTTTTCAACTGTGTTGCGATCACATTATTCATCGTTTTCCAACAGATGAATTGATAGGGCTATTACATCATGGCTCTGAAATATTTGTACACTTAACACCGCTCAAACCGGTGCTAGGGCCGTGTGGTCATGTCAATTCAATATGTCCACAAGAACAACTACAATCAAAGCTTGGCTGGGATATGAATCATCACAAGGATTACTTTTGGTTCTGGTGATGTTTTAGAGATATGCACTCAGTTTATCTGTCTGTGGGTCATATCACTTCTTGTCAGTACGCCGGAATCGTTTCCCACCACCCGTTTAATGTTGCGTATAATTCCAGTTCAGAACACCAAGACGTGTTCCACGGTAACAGTTTTAGAACACTCTTTTGATGTTCTTGAATGTATAAGAACCACAGTGGTCAAATTTGAATTTCTTCTTTCATTAAAGTCGGATTCTTGAATGTCTGATTCTAGATTTCATCCGGTTGGGATCAACGAAATTTTTGTCAGTTCGAAAATGGTCCCAACAGCTCTCAAAGAGGGATAACATTCAATGGTGTTTGGAATACGAACAGAAAGTCAAAGGACCATCATTATCTCTAAAACTGGTTAATCTGTATTTCATAAATCATGGTGGATTGTGACCTATTATATATTTGCTTTGTGAAGATGACACATCTGCTGATATCTATGCACGTCGGACCGCAATGTTCTCAGAGACACTCAGGAAATCTATGATGTCATGTTATTTCTCAGCCTCGATTCTGTACCTCTTCATACGAATCTTACTAAAATATCAAATTATCCTCCCGGTTCACGACAGTGAAATAAGGCCTACCACGAAGAAAACCTTTACTCTTCCAATTTTATGATCTGACATTCTACAGTATCTTCTAACCAAAACGTTTCTTACTGATAAGATGAGTATAACCTATAGCTGATTTACACTCATACAGTTTATTGTTAACCTCCGAATTCCATAAAGATTCTAAGCTTCCTCATATAGGCACAGGCAAATGGTCCAAAATGACAATTTTATAATACTTGTGCCGATAACATCGAGCTAACCGTGCGTATATCTGAAACATTTAGCTCAGTTATGTGAAATCAACACGGGTCAAATGCAGGTGTTTATTTGGCAGATTCAATTTCACATACAAGTAACAATCGAATAAAACAATCAAACAAATTACAAGACGAAATTTCTTTCTGAAGTTTAACTGTCGTTTCCCACTTGAAATTGATTAACAAACTGACACAAGTAGACATATATACACGTTTGTTCTACACAGCCTGTCTCAGATATATGAATCACTCCACATTTGAGAGACCGCATCAACTCGTCCACTGATATTGGCACGATGCCAACTTAGACGGGAGCATCAGTGGGCGAGTTTTTTCAACAATTAAAGTTGTCAAAGTTAACCATATTTTTCCATCTTTCATTATAATCTTTGTTGGTAATCAGTTTGAGTAGTGCAATAGAATACAAATAATGTTTTCATTGGCGTACTCAATGGTTACATTACGCACTGTTATTGTGAGAAAGTTGATAAATTTTAGAGCGCGGACGTCGCCCTTGCTCTAAAATATTAACTCTCCCAAACGAACAGTGCGTAAAATAACCAATGAGCACGCCTACGGAAACATTATTTCTTAATCAGGGACTCCCAGCGGTTCAACCTTATCATCTAGGGCTGCCTCAGCCTCACAGGCATTAGTTCTGAATACAAGCACGCATTCAATTCCCTCGTTTGGACGGTCAGATAGTTCATCATTTTTCAACAGTTATCGCTTTGAAATATTTGGATCCAATACAGCTCGAGGTTGTCATTGAATATGTCCACACGAACAGCTACAGTAAAAGCGTGTCTGGGATTGAAATCATCAGAGGGACCGCTTTTGGTTATTCTGATTTTTTTTTAGAAATATAGTCAGTATATTTGTCTGTGAGGTTATATGACTTCTTGTCAGTACGTCGGTATCGTTTGCCACCAAGTTCCCTTTTAATGTTGCGCTTAATTTGCATCCGCTATAGAATGGACCGACAGGCCAACATGGCTATAGGTACCCAGTTGATTTGTCGATTCGACAGCTGTGGTGTTAATGGTCTTGCAATACAATAAAATACTTCTTTATTTTCGGAGGATTTGTACAAAGAACAATTAGCATCTAGGAGAGCTAGTCCGACATATATAACGTTTCGCATAAATAAAATAATAATAATAAAATTATATAAACAAGATAAACGCGTAATCTTCGCATTATTGTTACTGAAATTTGAATACAATAAATACATATCATCTGTCGCATATGGCACACCTGCATTTGTCGTCAGGGCCAATCCAAGCTTTTAGCAACATTTTGAACTGTCTAAACTCAGTACATTTCCTAATATCGATGGGAAGACGGTTCCACACCTTTGTTGTAACATACATAAACGAGTGACGATCGTGTTTTGTTGAATTCAAAGGCGGTAAATGGAGGCTGGATGAACCTGAACTTAGGTGATCTGCAGAGCCCCTCACGCTTAAAAGATTTATCAACAGTATATTCTGGTGAAAGTTCATTTAAAACTTTGTACACTTGTGTGGCAATTGATCCGAGCCTTCCCAACTCGAGGGTAGATATTTCAGCTTTTTGAAGTAGCTAATCGTATGTCGAGTGAAAATCGTGATATACAAAACGCAGGGCTATTTCTTTGGTTTTTCTCATCTCTTTGATGCTGGATTTTCCAATGTGATGCCAAATGATCGGGCAAAAGTTAAAAATTACTAAGAATAAGACTTTTAAAATTAGCTAGTCTGGCTTTAAAATTCAGAAAATTAGACAGACGTTTTAGTACATGGAGCTGTAGCCAGCCCAATACAAAATGAAGATGACTAGGGGTTGAATTTCTGGGGTTGGCGCCATCAATGAAATAAAGCTTTACAGAAAGTCTGTGATTGGTTGGAATTTCCGCCAGTTTCCTAAGCAAGCCAATGAATTGGCCGGGTTTCAATTTGAAAATTTGAACTGGCCAATCAAATGTTAAAAAGAAAGATATCCTGTGACGCAGTGTTATAAAAGTCCATAATCATATACTGATAATAAATAAATCACAATATTTGTCCTCCAATGGTAATGGGAACAAACGTCAGAATCGGCGAACCGAATAATATATCTTCATTGGAATTATTTGCAAAATGGTGATTGAAAACTAATTCAAGGTTTGCATATTAGTTTATCAATATGTCATGTATATCAATATGCATAGGAAGTATTCAAATGATGGCCGGTTACCTACCAGCTGTATCTTGTCCTCGGTAGTCAGAACTTCGATGTTTACTGAGTCAGCTGGAGCTGCATCCAGTAGATTTGAAGCATTGCCCAGGGCGGTGGAATTTCCCAAATGAATTCCTTCGAACAAAAAACGATCAGTAAATGTATCAGATAGAATGAGGGAGAGCTTGACAGATGGAAATATTATGTGATACTTCTGTAGTTATGGGAAAAGAAGGTATATCGTTTCATAAGAATGTGGGGATTACACAATGTCTATGTGACAATGTTAAGAGGGATGATGTGTAGGGCAGGATGGAGGAAACGGGCTGCACGACGTGTCCGCACGACCAGTGCCTTTCGCGGTGCGATGGAGTGCCCAAGTACATACATTCATCCATCCAACCATCCATCCATCCATCCATCCAACAAAAACAGGTCAACAGCCCATAAATCCAGAAGTAATCAACACACCAAAACCATGTACATACATTAAAACAAACCGATTTCCTTCAAATAATCTAAAATACAGTCTTCTGTTACCTGACTAAAAAGATCTTCTAAAGTTGCTGCTTGCTAAAAAGAATCTCTTACAATCTTAAAATCTATACAGTCGATCAAAATATGTTTCACAGTGAGATCTTCGTTGCATGGAATATACTTTGGTACTGGTTTCTTTTTTAGCAAATGTTCGTGAGTTAATCTGGTATGTCCGATTCTACAATTACAAGCGTCTAGTCCGTCATTCATAATCCAGCCGTCGTCCATTAGAGAATATCCGTGTCCATAATCCAAAGACCTATTCCATATTCCATATAACAGTATTAGCACCAAATACAAAAAGACAACGCCTGGTCATGGCTCGATCGGAACGGTTCTGGCTGCTCAGATGAGTATATGGTACAGTTTTTCGAAACTCATGAGCACCTGATAACAAGTAGTTATTAACTTGATGCATTCATAACCAATTGGTATCGTATGACCAAGATATTACACAAACTGTAAGTAGACGTAGTGATTGATTGATGACCCGGAAATACTGTGAAGAATCAGGATTGGACAGTGAACAAAAACAATTGCCTGGGTTGTTTTCAAATCTATTGACTGCTCCTCTCTTGCAAACTTTTTTGCACTTAAAAGGTCTATCCTGGGGAAATTCCTTTTTGGACGACGACTGAATATCGGATCTCTCGCTTATACTAAAGGACTAGGACTTAAGGACACTCGCTTATACTATAATGAGCGTGGTGATCTGTATGGACTACAAAACTGTATAATTAGCGCAGGGCTCTGTATGGACAAGGACTGAAAAATGGGCACTGGAATCTGTATGGACTAAGACTGTATAATGGGCGCGGGATTCTGTAGGATTAGGACTGTACAATGGGCGCGGGGATCTGTATGGACTAGGACTGTATAATGGGCGTGGTGATCTGTATGGACTGGGTCTGTATAATGGGCACCATCTTCTGTATGGACTGGGACTGTATAATGGGCACCATCTTCTGTATGGACTAGGACTGTATAATGGGCACGGGTTTCTGTACGGATTAGGACTGTATAATAGGCATTGGCTTCTGTATGGACTAGGTTTGGCTGCTGAATGTCTTTTCTAGTGTTTTATCTTCCCATCGAATATCGATGTGTGGCCGACTTACCTGTTGTATTGTGTAAGCACTGCCATCCCGGACTTGACGCCATGTTAAAAAGTGGCACAAGAAATAATCCACTGGGTCCTTGGAATATTGGTAACCTGTTCATTTAGAAATGAGATCACAATGAAATAAACTACATGTAACAAAGCAAGACAGGGAGACTTAGATTTAACGGTGCATTCAGTAATATTTCAGCTTTATACCGACAATCAGTTAAAAGACTGTTAAGTAGGTAAATGAGGTGAGTCAACAGTCCAACAATAATCCTAAAGTAATAGACAACACATCATTAGAACTTGTACATCCATTAAAATTTATTAACAATTCGATAGCTATCAAAAACCTTAAAATCAAATCTTCTCTCACCCGACAAAAACGATATTCCAAACTAGCTGTTCGGCAAAAAGAATTTCTTACAATCTTCATATCTATGAAGTTCGTCAAAATACCTTTAACTCTGAGTTTTCTCATGACATGAAATGCACTTTTGTGCTGGGTCTTTTTTTTGAGAGTGAGTCGGTCGCGAATGGCCGATTCTACAACGCCTTATTATAGTCTGAACCAAATGCATGGGACTGCTATGATGAGTATAACCCACAATTTTGTTAAACTACTGAAGTTTGTTGTTAACTTCAGCATCGCATAAAGAATGATACAGCTTTCTCATATAGGTGGAGATACAAGGTCAAAATATTAAACTGTTGCTCAAATCTACGGTCATATAAGTTTAAAATAATCAGGATGGGCTTCTCTTATTTTGCTGGACTCAATATATATTGAGCGATATGCAAGAGGTAGGAAAAACTGAATACGTCTGGCGACTAAAAAGCAACAATATGACCACAGGAAAGCATCGCTCTGTACCTAACATACAGACCTGAGAATATGATGGAATGAGTGAGTGAGTGAGTGAATGAGTGAGTGAATATGATTTAACGTCGCTTTCAACACTATTTCAGTCACATCACGACGTTTGGTTCCTATTCATTTCCACACCCGGAAATCACACGGGTAGGATCCTATTCCTTTTCGCACCCGGAAACCCCACAAGTGCCCCAGTTAGTCGCCTCTCGAGGGCCGAGGCCTATTCTCACCATGACCCGGTGTGTGCACAACGACACCCCAGGTCAATCCCCGGAAGCGCCATGGGGCGAGAATATGGTGGATCCTCGGACGTTGCCTTTAGTATCTCAGCCGCACTTTTATTGCAGATGTTCATGAAACTACTAAATATCCACACGGCCCCTAACACCGGCCTAAGCGAAATTAGAATCGCTAGCTCGGGAGCTGTGATGACAGATCAGCTTAAACAACTCATCTGATGTTAATGAATGAGCATCGTGGACGTCTGATGGAGTAAACGCCTCAACATGGTCAGTGTAAGAATACACAGAGAAACTAACATGTAACGCCCGACGTCGTACGGTCTGTAAAAAAGATTTGGCTTTAACTATTATTTTGTAATCGATGGGTTTTGGTTTTGGAACTAAAAACAGTAGCACACGCCACTCTGTCGCCATCTTTGGAACCATCAGTATATATAGCCTGATGCGAGTAATATATTTATATTTCTCTCACAAACCAAATTCTTGCCTATACACGAGTTGGTTTGTGTCAGCCTTTTTGAACTTCGACAGCAAAATATCTACATTCAATTTGGCTAACTGCCAAATTGGAAATGGTAAAAGTTTGTTGAGTGAAATCTTATCATGACTAATACTGAAGGCAACAATGTGTGATTTAATAAAAAATCCACAGCAATTCAGGAGCCTTTGTGTTCAGACATTTTATACGGGATAAATATGTTAATCGGTGATCAAACGAAATCCACAAGAATTTGACTTTTCCACTACCTTGATCACTGTTCCAACTAAGGAAAGTTCTCGATCTTGGTGAGGCTTATACTTTCTACAAGAGTGTATATAATTTATCTTAGACGTGGGAAACTTAAGGCCATTTTCTAGACACAAAGCCTGGAGCTTATTTAGCTTATTTAGACAATGTTCTCTCAATGTTATGCATATCTCTTCCACTACATGATATGTTGAAATCGTCTGCAAAAAGGGATCCGTCAATTGACTTTGTTTAATATCAAAATCGACAGTAGTAGACAACATGATGGCCTGTGGGACGGGGTGATCTTGCTCAAAATGACCAGGCATGCTTGTACATACACAAACCTGAAATTGTCTTTGGTTTAAAAAATTGGATATAAAAATGAGTCGTAATTCCACAATATGAAGGTCTTTCAAAAAGCGTAATATCGAAGATCACTTGTTTTTTTTTTAAATGTGAAACTCCTGAGGATTCGGGTATAATGTCGTCAGTAGTTCCGAGAATAGTTGGATAGGATCTGAGGCATGCATGAACGACTATATATCTGTAGGGTTTATCAATGAATATATTCAAAACCGAGCCAATCGGCTTCGTTAAAATTATACATTGATGAAGGGGGATCATCTGTTGGATTAGTGGCTTATAGTACAGTTTGAAAGTGATGACTCCCACAAAGGTCATCATGAATAGACTAAGTTAATTCTTCGAATATAATACGGCCACAGTGCTGAATAGCCGGATGTAAATCCGTATAAGCACCGTTGCTAAAGATACACAAATAAGTATAAGTATGAATAGCATAATTATGCTACGACCAATAGATCACCTCAATAAGCAAGGTTCAATAAGCATGGTTTTGGAGGTGGGCATACACACTCTGAATTTTACCAAGACGAAGACCACAAGACGAGGACATATGTACACCGAGAAACAGAACTCAGAGTAACACGAATTGTTACATCTTGTAAGTCTCTCACTAAGCCAACAGGACTGAGAAGAATCTTGAAAAGCTACAGGCGGTTCTTCACTGCTTATTAAAATGGGTGTATTTACAAAAAGCACAGGTTTATATTGGCGTAATCTGCTCCCTTGAGATCAATCTCCTGGAGCTGTCGGTACTTAGTCTTAGTAGCATTTGCTAGATACTGTGTTAAATGTGATGATTTTAATCAATGTCACAAAACATTGTTACAGAAACCCATAAAACGGGGCTACACCACCAAGAGCCTCAACTCAAAATTTCTCAAATTTGGCGATACACATCGCATGCTGATAGCAAAATACGAACGTAGCGTGCAAGATGTATGGCGTTACGTTTCGTAACTTGTGTCTAATTCCGCTTAACCCGGGGCTACGGGCCATGTGAACCCATGCACTTCAACATCCTCATGATGTTCATATGAACAGTTACAATCAAAGCGTGACTGAGATACATGATTCTCTAGATGACGACTTTACGAATATTTTGGAATAAGTATACTGATCAGCGATACAGATTTGATGTTTTTGGAACATCATGATGTCTTGCCGGCATCTTTGGAAACTATATTGACCGCTTCTCTCTTACAGGAAGCTATGTTTATGAAAACTATGATTCTTTCTGAATTTGGTGTTATATGGAATATGGAATAGGTTCTTGGATTATGGACGCGGATATTCTTTAATGGACGACGGCTGAATTATGAATGACGGACCAGACACGTGTAATTGAATGAACTAGATCTGAAAGATGGAGGTCATTAAATTTTTACCAACTTCTCTACACTTGCATTGAGGCAGGATCGGCGTTGGAGCTATTTTGAGTATATTCAAAGAAATCACATACAAGGCCGTACCCGGTCTTCCTCGGACTTTTGTGTTCTTTATTTTTCTGCTCTTCTCTCTGCATTTTCTAAAAAAATGCGGATCTCTTGTGACCCTCTTAGAACTCGGAGTTCAGGGGAGTTGGTTTCTTGCTCATCAAGGGTCGCTCATTACCAGCACCTTTCTTCGTGAGCTCAGAAAATACTTTGGCATGTGGTGTCTCAGGTGAGCATAGCACTGTTATTCGCCTTATCTACACATCCTGCCAGCCGCTCATCGCCAGCATCCTCCTTCGTAAGCCCAGAAACTACACCAGCATGTGAAATGAAATCCAAGTCATCACCAGAGTGTACAGGTGAGAATATAACTATTTTCCATCCTATCTACACATCCTTTATTACTCTCATTCATGGGTCAATCACGACCAGCATATTCCTTCATGAGCTCAGAAACAACATCAGTATCTGGAGTGAATTTCAAGTCATTTCATAGTTTATATTTGCATATGGGCTAAGAATGGAACTATTATACACCTTATGTACACACCCTTTTTTACTCTTCATTGGCTGCTCACTAACAGCATCCTTCCTCGTGAGCCCAGAAACTACATCAGCCCCTGGAGTGAAGTTCGTCAGCACTGGACTGCATAGGTTCATTTTCATTAAGAATATAATTGTCATCGTCAATAGGAGTATATTTGATGGGAATGCGATTTTCATCCACGTCACGCACATTGTCTTATGAGGCAAAGCAACATTCTCCTGGACCCGAACTGTTCTACGACCTGAGCATGTGCTAGAACATTCGGAATTATCATCATTTCTTGCTAACCTCTGCAGCCACAACAATCTCCGGATCAGTGGAAATATCGAATTCTGCCTCATCACAGAGAAATGAAAAGTGGTTCGGGCTCTTGTAGGTATTGCCTTCGATATTGCGATTTCGATTTCGTGTCTTGGTGTTCGCAACACATAATCATGCTAAAATCAGTGTCTTTCGGAACCTTGTTATCAGGTCCTGTATTTGACTAGATGCTGTCACTCAGGCTTTCAGCTATAAACTTCTCCGTTGACTGTCCATTTGTTCTCACAAGAGCGAATTTAATATTTCCCTCCATCTTCTCTGGATTTGTTTTAAGGGAGTAGAGGACGTTCATTTCCGCGATCTTATGGAGCTACAACATGGTGATTTGTCAAATTTTACAAAACAAACTGAATTTCCCAGACATCTCGAAATGGGATAAAAGTCAACAAAAGACACGACAGAACCATTTATGCGTTTTAGTAGGTTCGATAGTATGATAGGACTGACAAAAAAATGGCATTTTAGATTCAACGGTAGGAAGGTGTAAAGTGCACCGAAGGTTGAAAAGTAATAAATGAAACTTCAATAATATTCCCCACACCCACCCCGATTTCACGCCCCCACCCCCTCCTGGAAATAGGACTGAAAAGGCTCAGTTTATCTGTTATACATGTACCGCTGATATTTTCTACGAAAGTATGGTGTCCCCCTGTTTTTATTACATATTCAACAAGCACTATATGTGTTTAGTAATATATAGCAAAATGGTGAAAATTTGACCTTGGGAATTTGATCAATTGAGCATAAAAGAAGAAAAAATTCAAATTTCCCTATGTATTCAGTGTTATGGCTTTTAATTGGTATACATGCACTTGGCTACCACATTTTTTTAATGAGTATGGTGACCTTTTCTTAACCTGATGAAAAAAAAAGAAATTTAAAAAAATTTCAACCTCTAGAAATGAACGTCCTCACGAGGAGCTTTTTGTGGACCAGTAATCAAGACATGAGTTTCCTGGAACTTTGTAAGCCCCTGGCTAGATTTCGGCACCGTTTTATATATACGGATAGGAAACTAAGGAAATCACTGTAACAGCACTGCCCGATATAGTTTTGGATGAGCATGCTCTGTTCAGGTCTTTGACAGGAAACGCGAAAGGTCGTGCAACGTTCCTCGTCAGCGGCGCATCAAACGAGCGGACGACGTCACCATCGCAATATACTCTGAGTTATCCAGTTCAGCCGGAAATAAACAATAACGACCTCTCTTCGGTCACTAGTAGTGAAATAATATATCCTATATCGTTTTAAAGAGAATGTTTGTACCATTCTATTTATGTATTAAAACTCGAAAATCTTGCAATCCCTTTTCAAATTGCTTCAATTTTCATGAAAACCATCATAAATTAGAAAAACCAGTCATATTCGGCTCATTTCCAGAGAAGTCTGTAAGAGCGATTTCACTGAAATACACTGTCTCGTCTCCCACACCGAGCGGCCAATTTAAAGGAAAAGTTCGGGTTTGGTTTCCTTTGATACATATTAAAACAACTCACCGAATAGAACTCAAAAGATTTTTTTTTTTTCATTTTTAAAGTTTTTTTTTTGAAGGAGTACTAATCATTTTGAAACCGCGAACTCGCAGTACTCAGAATACCGCCATTGTACTGTATCCAGAAGGCGGATATGACATAGGGTCAAGGCATAGAGCTCTTCTGTCTGTTCGGGTAATCTAATCAATTTGGGTAGATAGAGTAAATTGAGTGAAGTCATGTCGACGAGCGGCAGTTCCGATTCCCGCGGTGAAAGCGACGAGGAAGCTGTGTTTGGTTTTCAGGGCTAACAATTCGAGCCGAAACGCTCAGATACGGAAGATCAGAGCAGCGGGGATGCTAGCAGATCTAGCAGCGAGACAGGCGACGAAATAAAGACAGAAGCCGAAGCCCGCATGGAAAATTCAGTATGGTGTCGGCGCACACGCGCTGCTCTCATCGACGGCTTACGAGAGAGATCGAGTGTCTTCGCTGTTGGGAGAGCGAACAAAGCTGCCCTTTTCAACTAGAAATGAAAATGGTATGAGCTATTCAGTATTTAAAGTAATTCTTGTCAATTTTTACTAACAAAACTGCAATTTTCACCTTAACACACGCAGCCTCAAGCTTACGTCACGTTGTTTTACGTACTTTTACTCCTATTGGTTAAAATAGGTCACGTGACAATACAATGGCGCTTTCCTGGAGTTTGGTAAACTTGACGGTATCACAACATTTGGTTAACTATTTCTGCGTTAAAATAAATTCCAAAAATAAAAAAAATAAAAAAACAAAAATACAGTTGAATACCATTTTACTAGCTCTTTCAGTTGAAATATAGCTTTACCATACCCGAACCTTTCCTTTAAACTGGCGAAAAAACCTGGACATTGAACTACCAGTTTTTGTATTCCCCCCCCCCCCCGTAAACGAGTCATGATTTCCACGCTCTCCAAAGGGGCATAACTGAGGCCATTCAAACGTTACCCACTGCGACCGGCCGGACTGTAGGCGAACCCAGTCAACAATTCGCATAGGTCCGTTTGAAAGACTGAAAATACTAAACAGGATGGTACTGCGGATGTCACCAACTATAAAAGTAGGAAGAATTATAATGTGGTCAAAAACCGTCGGTCTGATTATGAACTCAGAGAGGGCCATTTCTACGCAACTCTGGGTGATTTTTCTAAATTACTTTGTCCTGTGAATCTTTTCGAGTATAGCACTACAAACCACTTGCTGGTTATCCGGCGTATTGTGGGATATCCAGTCATTTTGGTTTGGTGGATTTTGCCACCTCGAACAGTTTTTTTTAGGTTATAACTGACGAATAACCCATTTTCTCTCTGGAATCAACTTTTTTAAGAAAACGATTGATCCCATCTTTTGAATGAAGCGAAATAAACAGCGAAAACGTAAAAGATCTAAAGTAACAGCCGATTTGCATTCTATAATCTTTCATAAATTTGAGAAATGCAAATAATTGACAAAACACATGTGGTACACAATCTAGAAAATACACTTCTGTCAAGTTTTCTGGTTATAAGAAATAACTGCGCCAGACACAAATTATTTTTCAGTATAGGGGAGATAACTCTTGCATAGATCTATACAGCAACTTGGTCATTGATGTGAAATAAATGCCCAGTGGCATGCAGTCAGTTCTGACGTTCAAATATTTTGTTAGAGATACAAACACTACATTTTAATCATGTTGGAATTTCTTGCCAGTTAGACATTATCTGGGAAATGCCGCAATTAAATTGGCTAGTCTTTTGTTGGAGCATGTAGATATTGGAATTATCATAATATAACGTTATTTGAACGCGAAAATGGGTTGAGTTAGAAATATTTAAAAAAAAAATCTAGCATAAACGAATATATTTTATTGTATTTGCGTATGTTTTGAGACTGTATACTAGAGTACGTTAGTCCTATCTTTTGTATACGAGTTGACATCTGCTGAAAATATGGTACCAATTATGTAACAAATTCGTTATTTTATATAGATACAATAGTAACGCACTCGAATACATTTATATCATGTGACCCAATTGTATCTACTCTATGCAGACTAGTAGAGAAAAAAGAAAAAAGTTCCTTTTAAATTGCAAATGTAACAAAAAGTATCGCACTAAAATATAAATTTATCATCAGTAACCGAAATATATTTTTAATGTTAGCTCGAATATATATTTGATTTACACAAGGAAAGCCATAACAGTGTCCAAAGTACAACTTCTTAGTTTTCAAATGACGGCCCATTAAAAGCGCGACAGTCGCATCAAAGCGCGGCTGAGATACCTAGGCTACGCCTTAGAATCATTCACATTCTAGTCTGCATGTTAGGTGCCGAGGGACGTTTTCCTGTTACGCTCATCAAATTTACCAAATGCATAATATTATAGGTACCAAGGGAGCCTATAACATTTCGCATCGAAAATATAAACCACATTACCGCATATATATGTAGATAATACAGCTGAAATGGTAACAGTCAGCGCTTGTCAGCATCTTTGGTCTAGCATCATTGAAAACTGTTGACCGCTTCTTCTAGGAAACCATCTTCTTTTTTTCATCATTTTTATTTAATACACAGTTGAAATTTGTGCTAGCTGTCATACGAAATACGTGTTTCGTTTATTGACGTGGCAATTCTTTGATGGACAACGGCATAATATTGAATGTCGGATCTGACGCTTGCTATTTGATTCCTTACTATATACATCGCTTGGTTATCAATCACGCCGTACCTCAACCCCAGAGTAGTTTGCAAAAAGGTGCCAAATCCAGAAACGAAGAGGTAAGTACCCGTCATCTTGGCCACCACGGAAGCATCACCACATAAAACGGTTGAATACAGAGTTGCCAATGTTAGACAGGTGGAAATGTTCAACACCACAACCTAGAGAAAATGTAATAGATATCACTACAAAGATTAATTTGAAGACCGACACCTCAAACACAGATCTGAATATTTTTCAAATAGGAAAAATTGAATTTGGCATAAATAATCCAATCTTTCGGATAGCAACAATCTCAGTTTAATAGAAATAACAGGGGAATAGATAGGAAAGTCTTTGTCCATTAGAAAATAGGTGACCCTTATCTTTATTTTGTCTTTAGATGAAACAGGTTCATTTGTGTGTTATCTGAAATGATCACTTTTATCTAAAAGTCCAAGTTTTATCTGCATTTTCCCATAATTCCCGTCTTAATCCGAGACAAAAGGTATCTCATGTTGGTGCATGAGCAGACTCTTACAATAAAAAGCAATGTTGAAAAGAGAGGTTTCGGTCTCCACAAAAGGGGAATATTCAATATGATATCATCTGTCAACCTACTTAGACGCTTACATCTGACCTTCACAAAACTTGTAACAGAGATATTTCTACACAGATTAACAGTAGAGGAATCATCGATATGGTATCATTTGTTAAACTATTCACTCGCTTACATCTGAAAATCACAAAACTTTTTTTTGTAGTGGCACTTTAACTTTACATCGTCTTTTAACTGTTGCTAATTCAGAATTTGAAAATAATCAGTTTCGCACACCGGACGAAACTACACGTATTATAATGATTTAGAAAATTCAATCAGAGTACAAAAATATGATCTAATGGCATATAAGGATTGTCAGACGCGACCATCTGAAACATATTAGCATTTCTGAACAAACGCTCTTGAACAAGAGTGATCTTGTGGTATATTGAGTAAACTGTGATATAATTTCATTATGGTTTGGGATAAGTGTTAAGGATTGCCAATTAAAAACGAAATGTCATTCTGACCACCCTACGTCCCGTAAATTTCTATATCCTTCATGACTCTGGATTAATTTGGTCTATTTATGAAAATACTGTTTTTCATTCTCATACTGAACATTTCACTGTTGAGCGTGAAACCAAAAAGTTTTAATATCTACTGCAATCCAATTAGGACGATACAGGTGCATTCTATATGCTAATGGATGCTGTTGATCATGTTGATTTAAACTCAGCCAAAATTTAGCCTATTGTGGTAAACGATATAAACTGCCATCTCTTAATATACGACCGTCTTTGTGTTCCAGATTTCAAAAACCTACCTGTAATGCAAAGACGAACGTGACAAGAATCGGTGGTCGTTCTCGAACGCCATACACAAGGGTTGATTCTTCTATGGATTGTTCCCCTTCTGTGCTCTTCAACGCCACAGTTTGGACTTCCGGTGAATCGTCTAAACAGAATAAATTGGAGATAATATAGTTTCCAGGGAACACGGGAAGTGTATATTGATGGAATCATAGCCGCCAGATCGGGCATTCAATATTCAGCCGTCGTCCACAAAATAATTTCAACGTCAATAAACTGAAATACTATTTTCGTAGGACAGTCAACTTTCTATTCAAAATATGCATGAAATGTAATATAGATGAAAAAAAAAACAAAAAAAACAAAAAAAACAAACAAACAAACAACAATACACAAGATAGTTAAAAACACAAAACAGATGGAGTCTGTAATGTATCGGGAAGAGTCTTTGACTCTTGTACACGTCGTAACACTATAAGGATCCGGACAATAGCTCAGAGGACAAAAACACCAAGAACAGAAGTGCAACAGAAAAAAACTACCGACTAATTCAAATCAACATTTACAATTATGAAGGCAGAAAACACTCTTACCGATTTTTTTCTGACAAATGGACAGAATATGACCAATTACCCTGATTTTTAAGGAGTTTCATTAAAGCTAGAGCACTTTAGAGGGAATTGTATTCTTCTTCCACCACTTTTATTCTCCATCCGGTAAATTTGGAATGTCGATCATCTTTGAATTTGTTGTAGGTGATGCTAGAGTGTTGAGCAATATACCTATGCCGCGTCAATAATCGAACGATCTATTCCGCTTTGCATCACCGATCCAAAGTGTGCATGAAATAAAGATAATCAAAACGCAAGATGAGGTACACAAGAGAGAAGCGGTTAACAGTTTTCAACGTTGTCAGTAAGACATGATGATGTTCACGTATCAAACGAAGAGCATCTTCACAAGTCCAGGCAAATCCTAAATCCTCGCAGAGGATTTACCTGGACATTTTTGGTGATTCGAATGAGTTCTTGATTCGATGCCTCTAGCATACAATCTCGTCCATTTCATCTCCCAGGCTTGTTTTGAATTAGCATGTCAGTATCCCAAGCCTGCGGTTTTTGCTTTGACTTCAGAAGTCGATCTCAGCTTGACATCAAAAAGTTCGACCCGTGATGAAATTCAAACCTGTCACATCTCATACCTCGCAGCGGATTGGCCTAATCAACCAGCTTAGCGCGTTCACTGATTGGGTTGACTTAGAGAAAACCCTTTGGTCTATTTATATCCAAAACTCGTATGGGTAACTAACCAAGCCAGTGTATCGATCCTAACAGATCGATCGATACACTGGCTCGCTAGGATGATGAAGAGTGGTAGGACGTTCAATGATTGGTTAAAAAATACTATTTCATATCCATTCAAATTTCATCCCATCATATGAAAACATCAAGGCCAATGGTAATAGTTTTGCTTCTATATTATCTATTACTAAAAAAGTTCTTAGCATTTTAAGCATTCTTTGGCTGGCTGTATAATTTAAGTGTTTGCTCACGGTATAAAGGGTGTGAAATATCTTTTTGCACGTGTATACAAACCATTCTTCGAGGTTTTTTTTAAACTATTGGAAGCTGTAATTAGTCAGCCCAAATGTATATAAAGGCATTAGACAGTGTCTTAATCCATAACATATAACATAATCCATAATATTTTAATTTCTAGCGCTGCAAAAGATGTTAAATTAACGAAGAAATGTACCGTGAAATTAAAATGAAACATTGAGTTGATGGGCCGCGAAATCCGTATGGGAAGCGGCCCTTAAACTACAATTTCAATCAATCAATTAATCCATAACTTCTCGAGAAACCTCATTGACACTGCACACATGGTAACTAGAAATCGGACAAAGGCCCAGAGAACAAAAGCACGCAGGACAGAAGCTCCACAGAGAAACTAATGTGAATCAAAAACTCAGAGAAACAATAGACCTGCGAAAACCTGTGAGCGAGGCACCAGTGACAGAACAATCAATGGAGTCAGAAACCGCGGACCAGCCCGAAACAATTAGTATGAGTAAAATCGAATTCCTAGGCTTTATTAACATTGTTATTAACTCAGTCCACAATGCCAACCCCAAGACGAATAAAGCTGACATAATAGCCCGCATTGCTCAAGACTTCTTGAATTGGGAATTTAACCCCAAAGAAATAATAGCATGGGGATTCAATCCGAAATACAAAAGAAAAACATCAACTCCCAAGAAAAACAATAACGCCCTCAACACCTCTATATGAGAACACCTGGGACAATACATTAGACCCACCGCGTAATACACAACCCAATTTTCAATAAACTCACCATACTACAATGGAATGCAAATAGCATTGCAAAACACCGAGACAATCTCAAAATCTTAGTAAATGAAATAAGCCCTGACATCATATGTATACAAGAAACATTTCTTAAGCCAGGAAAAAATAAATTTGCAATAAAAGGATATACGCCATATAGACAAGACAGACTAAACGGCCCAAAGGGAGGCAACCTCACACTAGTTAAGGAAGAACTCATACAGCTAGAATTGGACAAGAGCCCAGTAAATGAAGACCTCGAATGGCAAGCTATACGGGTGTTCCAAAATAATAAACCTATAAATATAGTGAACCTGTACTCCCCTAGCACTCTAAAAACAATATCACAAAAAGAACTTAACAAAATCACCCAAAAATATGACTCGCCAATTATAATCTGCGGCGATTATAATAGCCATAATCCAATCTGGGACGAAACCTGCACCACGTCAGATGATAGGGGTAAATCAGTAGAAAAATGGTTAGATGATAATAACCTCGTATTCCTGAACTCGGGAGAAGGGACTAGAATAGATATGCGAACCGGTAAACTCACTGCAATTGACCTAACAATAGTCTCTCCCGAACTAGCAGTAAAATCAGAATGGGCAGTCCTACCAGATACACTAGACAGCGACCATTTTCCAATCCTGACTAAATTTAGCATGAAACCAGATTTTGAACAGACAGACCCTCTCCCACGTTTCCAATACTCCAAGGCAGACTGGAAAAGCTTCCAAAACGATTGCCAAAGTCTAATACATGACGATATAGTTAGTAATGATATAGAGACTTTCAATGAAAATATAACCAGCAAACTTCTAAACATAGCACAAAAACATATTCCAGTTACGAATAAGCGACCCAACAAAAATCCAGTGCCTTGGTGGGACCGAGAGTGTGGAAAGAACATCGCTGCAAAGAAAAAAGCACTCAGAAAATTCAAAAAAAAGCCGGCTCCAGAGTGATCATGAAATATATAAGGAACT
Organism: Hanleya hanleyi; assembly: GCA_036873755.1. Taxonomy (NCBI): domain Eukaryota; kingdom Metazoa; phylum Mollusca; class Polyplacophora; order Lepidopleurida; family Hanleyidae; genus Hanleya; species Hanleya hanleyi. Next base: position 2,334 of record JAVTVY010005136.1, on the reverse strand, counting down.
GAAAAGAATAGCAGAAAAAAGCGTCAAAGAAGCCAAATCAAGATGCTGGGAAGATTTCTGCAACACTATAGATACGAAAACTAACTCAAAGAAAGTATGGAATAAAATAAAAAGCATTCAAGGGAAAGCAACTAACACAATACCCGTACTAAGCAAAACAAAGAGAACTAATCTCGAAAAGGCAGAATATCTTGCTGAATCATTCGCATCAAACAGTAGCGATAGCAACCTGAAACCAGAATTCAGAAAAATCAAACAAGAAACTATCCTGGAAAATGACACAAATGATTATATAGAAAACTACCTTAACGGAGACTTTAATATCAATGAATACAGAAAAGCTTTACACTCTAAAAAAGAAAGTTCACCCGGCGAAGACAAACTAGGGTATACAATCCTAAAGCACCTACCAAACACCACTCAGAAACTAATCCTAAAACTAGTTAATGTGAGTTGGAAGACCAAACAACTCCCGAACAAATGGAAATCATCTATTGTTATCCCAATACCAAAACCTGGTAAAGACCCATCAGATGGTAAGTCATATAGGCCGATCTCACTCACGTCAAATTTATGCAAAATTATGGAAACCATGGTCAAAAACAGACTTGAATATCACCTGGAAAGCAACAACTTGTTAAACAAAACACAAAGCGGTTTTCGGAAAAAAAGAAGTACTTTAGACCACATAGCCAGACTCCAACACTCAATCAAAAAGGGTAATGCCAAACACCAATATACATTAGGCATTTTCTTGGATATAGAAAAGGCGTTTGACCTTGTATGGCAGGACGGGATTATCACCCAATTAAACAACCTAGGAATTAAGGGCAGGATACAACACTGGATAAAAAATTTTCTTCATGACCGAAACTTCAAAGTTCGTATTGGTAACACCATGTCCATGGACCACCAGCTAGATAACGGCACCCCACAGGGCAGCGTCATAAGCCCCACCCTTTTTAACATCCTGATTAATGGCCTGGCCAACGAAATTGACACAAAACATCCTGAAATTGAACAATCACTTTTTGCTGATGATGCTGCCATGTGGAAATCTGCCGGATCGATAAAAAAATTAACAAGTATAATGCAAAAAGTACTAAATACAGTCAGCGACTGGGCCGATAAATGGGGATTCAAATTTTCAGCTGTCAAAACTACCGGTGTGCTATTCTCAAATAAACAAACCACAGACATCACGCTATCACTAGGAGGCCAGAAAATCGAGTTTAAGAATAGTGTCAAATACCTAGGTATGATCTTCGACCGAAAACTCACTTGGAAAGACCACATCGACCAATTAATTATTCAGTGTAACAAGGACCTGAACCTTATGAGGTGCGTATCGGGTACCAACTGGGGGGCCAATAAACATAGCTTAATCAAATTATATCAAACACTCATCAGATCCAAAATAGACTATGGTTCAATCGCGTATCAATCAGCATGCAAGACCCATTTGAAAAGAATAGACAGCATTCAGTATTCGGCCCTAAAAATGCATTATGTAGTCTACAAATAGAAACTAATGAAAAACCCTTACACTTAAGACGAGAAGAGCTGTCAATGAAATATGCAGGGAAAACAATAGCCAAGGGCGAAAACCACCCATGCCACAACATTTTTGACCCAAAAACCGAATACGAATTCCTAAAAAGGAAATGGGAAAAAGACTCCGCACCATTCGGTTACACGATAGAACGACTATTCCAAGAACACGACATCCCTATCTCTTGTATCTCTGACACTGACAAGGTCAATAGACCACCATGGCAACTAATCACACCACACGTGGACACGAATATACATAGCTACATCACCAAACAGGACAACCCAGAGCATATAAGAGTCACCGCCCTCGAATATATTGACACACATTGGAAAAATCGCTTGAAAATATATACAGACGGCTCCAAAAACACAAGTCACAATACAGGTTCTGCATTCGTTATACCAGAACTTGACATTCACGAAGGTTTCAAACTACCAGACAATATGTCTGTATACACCACTGAATTAGTCGCCATAATCAAGGCTCTCGAGTGGGTTCTTCAGAACCGACCTGTTTCCACCGTTATTCTTAGCGATTCCTTAAGCGGACTGGTATCTATAAAGAACTCCAAATCTGACAGCAGACCTGACCTCATACACGAAATAGAAATTTTATGTACACAAATACGAGACAATGACATTGACGCCATTTTAGCTTGGATCCCCGCCCACGTGGACGTTAGGGGAAATGAAGCCGCCGATAGGACAGCCAAAGACACCCTCACCAAAACTGCACCTGACGTGCATATAGGACTAGGAACCAAAGAACTGAATTCTATC
>JAVTVY010005135.1:0-37861 GCA_036873755.1 Hanleya hanleyi | reverse complement strand
TCTCATTTACATAAATGTGACACCACGTGAGATTTTTTACATAAAACGCGCTTTGTGATAGTTGGAAACGCTCAGTAGGCCGCGAATGTGTTCATTTGTTCGGGTTTCCGAATACGGGGTAACTCTTTGGGCGACGGAGGAAGAGAAGTGCATTTGACAAAAGTTCGCGGGAAATGTGCAGACGACATGGTTTCATTTGTTTGTGTTTATGCATTCATTGTTTTTGTCTGTTTCTTTTTTGTTGCTTATTCTGTATTATAGGACTTGATGGTTTCATTTGTATTCTTCTTTCATTTGTATTCTACCATTTGTGGTGTGTTTTTTTTGTATTCTTCATTCTTATTTATTTTGTCTGTGCTCTGTTATTTCATTTGCATAATCTCTGTTATCGGCACTCTTACGTGGTTTTTGATATCATATAGCTTCATTGTTTCATTTGTGTTTTGATTTGTATTGATTGTATTTCTTTGAACTTCATTATTTATACCAACAAATAGGCCTATACCGTACAGGAAATAGGTAAATGTAGAATGTTTAAGGATACGGTATGTACAATAAAAACACTCTGGATATTCATATCATGGCTGATATTAGCTAAATAATATATAGCCCTCAAGAGTATGAGGGCTATAGGTCGGCCCCAGTCACCTCCAGCGAGGGTTTTAGATAATTTTATTACGAATCACCCACCTCTGAACCTGCCCTACATCTTATCTCTATCCCCTCCTGCGCACTATTTTAAATTATTGCGCACTATTGTGAAATAGTGACGCATATATCGCCGTCTGAATTTTCCAGTCGAAAACTTCAACTCTCTGTCCGCCATGTTGGTGACGTCACTGTATATGGTTAACATGGCGCGTTTAAAGTGGAAGTCGACTGGAAATTTCAGACGGCGATATATTCGTTACTATTTCACAAGAGTGCACACGATTTTAAAATAGTGCGCAGGAGGGGATAGAGATTAGATATACGGCAGTTTCAGAGGTGGGTGATTCGTAATAAAATTATCTAAAACCCTCGCTGGAGGTGACTGGGGCCGACCTATAGCCCTCATACTCTTGAGGGCTATATATTATTTAGCTAGGCTGATATAGCCTCTGCGGAACAGAAAGTGCGTGTTTGGCGAGCTCTCCTGTTAAGGAGGTGAAATTGTAACCTAATGAATATGTATGAATGGTGACGTCAAATTAATGAATATGCATGATATGGAGAAGGGTGACGGCGAGGAGCACTATCATTCGAAGATCTGGGGAATTGCCATACTTTGTTCCGGTGTTGTTGTTGTTGTTGTTGTTGTTGTTCTGGTGTCCTGATTTACCTCCCCTGTAACAGTAAAATTTGGTGAGCCCAGCACTGCAGTCACAAGCACTTTGCTTCTCACAAAGTGCGATAGTGAGCCATTTTGGTGAAGTATTTCTCCATAATATTTATTTCAGAGATAATTTTAAGAAAAATAAAAATAAATATACTATCATATCTCGACATTTATTCTGCGAGTAAATTCTACCTGGACTCACCGAAACATTTCCCATCTCTAATAAAAGGCCCACACTTTGAATACACATGCCACAAGACATGCATCGCTACATATCAAATCAAGGTAGACTGCTTACTTGTGCAATATGTATTTTGCCTAAAGCCTAAGGAAATGGAAGACTAATACAGGAAAATAGAACATAAGAACAAAGAGTCGGATCGTTTTGCTTTGTTGTGTTGAGTTCAATCAAATGGCATATTCGTCACGTAAGGTGCTTGAAAATAGGGGTCTTTTTGTTGTTTACTTTTATTACATGGCAGTGTGACTAAACGTCACAGGACCCACGAAGTAGGGTAGTCATTAGGACTCCGACGCACACTGAACTCTTGGAAATCCCCCCGCGCCAAGTTGAAATCCTGTCTATATTAATTAAGATGTGCACAGCCCAAGTCAGAATCACCAGTGATTTTCATCAAAAATCACAAGAAATTCTCATCAGAATTCGGTCAGCTCAGAACTTGCTGGTAACGATCCCCTGATGCACCTTTATGCAAAAAATCATATCACTCAAATCACTCAGCCATTCATTCACTCACTCACTCACTACCGGACAATCTGCAGATGGTAGCCTACTTCTCAGGAATTTGTACATATATACGTACTTGAACAAACACCATTTCACAGCCTTTGTTGCGCAAATCCTGAAAATTGACAACCAACCAAAAGACAACTAACGCAGGCCAGCAGTATTCCCAGCTCTACCAATCTTATCAACTGTTCAGGATTTCAGGGAATTGTGTGATTCTGATGACAGGTACTGGATCTGAATTACCCGGTAGGCATACTTCAATATTTTCAGATTCTTACAAAATAGTTTTCAAAACAAAAACAAAGCTTGCGTCAATTGTTTATTTTTATTTTATTTATTTATTTATTTTTTCGCCCGGGAAATGATTTTATGACAGTTCAATAATTAGAATAACTTCTTGAACATTGTCGACTTAAAACGGAGGCAAAGTAAGAAAACATTATAACGGTTCACGCTTACCGGTATTTAGTTCTAACAGAAGCAAATAAAAGTTCAGTTGATCTGGTTATATGTATTGCGTTATATTCAAATTGCACGATTTTACGCTTGATGGAATAGGAGTTGTAAGTACTTCAGTCTGAAGAACGTGGTAAACATTTCAACGGAGAAACCAAGAATAACTACAGAGGAGTGAATAAGATGGGATTTTCTTCAATTTATGATCTAAATAACCTAGTTAATTGCTTATAAATCAATGCAAATCCACTGAATTTCCAATATTATTTGTTTAACAGTTTGGAGAAAGTTAATTACTTAATCGGTTAATCGCCATGTGTAAATAAACATGCGTGAGTAGTAGTATATAAAAGCGAAATCTGATTGTAGGCTGACTGTTGTTGGTGGGGAAGGGTTATGGCGTCACGAATGACGTCATGTCCGGTCGAAGTCACTTCCGGGTCAAAGGTCACTTTCGGGTCAAAGGTCACACCCAGTGCAAGGTCACTTTGGGTCACATTATGGGTAGAATGGATGTAAAACTTCGATTTCGTGAAAATGCAGAAAAACAGAATTTACACCCAAAAATACGGAAAATACATCAGATGGGACTGGGTGGGCCCTACTTGGTCCCAAGAGGGTCGTGCAGGATCTCGACTTGAAGCGCTCCATTCTCAAAGAGAGCCGTGTCTACCCGCGGGAGACCAAAGCGACTCTCATGTAAACTGGTGACATTTTTGAATCTCCAATCTCAAAGCGAGGCAGCATGACATCATTCTCAAAGCGAGCCGTGTCTACCAGCGAACTACTTCCTGTATTAGATAACTCGCTTTCACGGCCAAGTATACATACCGACAATAATTTGTTCGCGATTGATATGCTCCGAAACGGAAAGAGTCATTTCCCAATTATATAGCCCACGTTATGTTTAGCAATTCGCTTCTAACTCAGCGGAGTCAGCAGGTCAGTGACAAGCCAGATAATCATACGCCGCCTACTCACCCCCCAAATTTTGGGGGGATGGCTCCCATTTACGCGTGAGACTCTTTCTCGCAGTAGGGAGTCTCGCGAGACGAGAATGGAAGCGCTCGTCGAGTATGGTCACGTGACTGGCTTGTGGATGCAAAACCAGGACTGAAAACAAATCCAGAAAAATTTACAGTGCCAAAAAAAGTCGGTAAACTGACTTTACATTGATCCCTGGGTTTTGTTCTGGTGGAGCAAAGTATAGGGTGTGGGTATTTGTTCCATCTGTCTCAGGTTGTAGCGTACGGTGGGATCGTTGGTTGACTTTTCTGGGAGATACTCATTAGAAAAGCCCGGGTTGGACCCCCCCCCCCCCTCCATATGAAAAGAAGAGTGAGGCAAGCACCACTTTGTTCCCCCCATAATTGTGACTGAAATGCCTTAGTAGTAGTTAAAAGACGGAAAAGGTCACATTTTGCCGGGGGTGGTAACTCTTGCATCCGACAGGGGGCGCTTTTGCAGGTTAAAGTATAGGAAGCGGCCATTTACGGCCTTTGTCCTCTGGGCCGCAAGGCCGCTATAGTTCCGGTAACCTTTTACCTCGAATTCTTCCGCGGTGATGCGGTCTTGTGATGATGCGGTCGGGAGAAAAAGCTTCCGCGGACAGAAAGTAGTCCCATGGGTTGACTTCCAATGTTAATGTATACGGGAAATACCTAAAAAGAGTATGGGAATAGACGTGTTGTGACCTAGGTGGGTCCCTAGTGGACCGATTGGGTCGAGTGAGGTATCAATGTGAGGGGGCATCCGATGGGCTGGGTGTGGGATTGGAATATCGTCATTCTGCGCATGCTCGGTAGACCAAGGGCATGGAAATAGACGTTTTGGGGTCTAGGTGGGCCCTTAGTGGACCGATGGGGTCGAGTGAGGTATCAATGTGATGCATATGTGAGGGGGCATCCGACTGGGTGGATGTGGGGTAGGAATATCGTCATTCTGTGCATGCGCAGTAGGCAAAGGGTATGGAAATAGGCGTTTTGGGATCTAGGTGAGCCACTAATGAGCCGATGGAGGCGTATGAGGTATCAATGTGAAGCCTATGTGAGGGGGCATCCGATGGGGTGGGTGTGTCGGACGTTGTCAACATTCTACGCATGCGCAGACAGGGAGTTGTGGGAAAAGGGTATGGAAATAGATGTTTTGGAGTCTAGGTGAGTCCCTAGAGGGCCGATGGGGTCGATTGAGGTATCGTTGTGAAGGATACGTGAGGAGGCATCCGCCCGGACTAGTGGGTCGGCCGTTGTCAACATTCTGCGCATGCACAGACAGGGAATTTTGGGAAAAGTGTATGGAAATAGACGTTTTGGAGTCTAGGTGAGTCCCTAGTGCGCCGATGGGGTCGAGTGAGGTATCGTTGTGAAGGATACGTGAGGGGGCATCCGCCTGGGCTAATGTGTCGTCCGTTGTCAACATTCTGCGCATGCGCAGACAGGGAATTGTGGGAAAAGTGCATTGGAGGGAACGTTTTGGGGTCTAGGTGAGCCACTAATAGGCCGATGGGGACGAGTGAGGTATCGTTGTGAAGGATACATAAGGAGGCATCCGCCTGGACTAGTGTGACGTGGAACTGACGTCATTCTGCGCATGCGCAGTAGACAAAGTGTATGAAAATAGCGTTTTGGGGTCTAGCTGGACCACTAATGGTCCAATGGAGTTGAGTGAGGTATCGTTGTGAAGGATACGTGAGGGGGCATCCGCCTGGACTAGTATGACGTGGAACTGACGTAATTCTGCGCATGCGCAGTAGACCAAGGGTATGGAAATAACGTTTTGGGGTCTAGGTGGGCCACTCGTGGTCCGATGGAGTTGAGTGAGGTATCAATGTGAAGCAGTCGTGAGGGACCATCCGCCTGGACTAGTGTGTCGTTCGTGTTCAACATTCTGCGCATGCGCAGACAGGGAATTGTGGGAAGAGGTTATGGAAATAGACGTTTTGGAGTGGAGGTGAGCCCCTAGTGGGCCGATGGAGTCGTATGAGGTATCGTTGGGAAGCATTCGTGAAGGAGCAGCCCTCTGGACAAGTGTGTCGTTCGTGTTCAACATTCTGCGCATGCGCAGACAGGGAATTGTGGGAAAGGGGAATGGAAATAGACGTTTTGGGGTTTAGGTGGGCCACTATTGGTCCGTTGGAGTCGAGTGAGGTATCAATGTGAAGCACACGTGAGGAAGCATCCGACTGGGTGGATGTGGGGTAGGAATATCGTCATTTTGCGCATGCGCAGGCAGGCGGTAGTATGGAAATAGACATTTTGGGGCCGATATGGACCACTAGTGGTCCAAATGGGTTGTGGGAGGTGTCAAAGTGAAGCTTTTGTGGGGTAGAGTCAGAATGGCGTGTTTTTTATTGCAAGTCGCGCCAATCTGCGCATGCGTAGTTGGGTGTAAAGTGAAGTAAAGTGGCCATTTTGGGGAAGTGAAGGAAGGTATTTGGTGTTGAGATGGACCACTATTGCTTCGAATGCATCGTGTGAGGTGTCATTTTGTAGCTCTCGGGGTGCAGAACCCGATTTGAAGGATGACCACAGCATCTGCGACGTCATCGGTGACGTCATCAGTACGAGTAGTAGCCCAAGTGTGCGTTTTGTGGCGGTGAAGGAAGGTATTTGGTGTAGAAATGGGCCATCCCTAGTCCGAATGCGTCGTGTGAAGTGACATCTTGTAGCAACGCCCGCCAACGCGAAGCTCAACGCTTCAACGCCCTGGTGAATTAGCCCAAAAGCTCTCATTTCTCTAGACACCAATACATCGAAATGCAGTGACGCCCGTCAACGTCCGCCTTAACGCCCTAGCATAACGCCTTGACGCCATGATATAGACAGACGAGAGAAAAACAACAACAACAACAAAGATGGCAGAAGAGAGAACAACAACAACAACAACAAGTTTTCATATAGTTTATTCTCCCCAATGTTACATCATACCCACGCTGGGGGAGCCGCGTTGGGTATGTTTACAATACAATTATGTTAGATGTATTCTCGCCTGTATAATCGCCGTTTTCAGAAAGTTCCATCTTTGCTCGGTGCGACCTAATATTCAGCCGTCTGTACATATGTTAGAAGTCTCTCTTTCGCGATAATTGCGGCCATATTTTTCCATACAAGGAAAAAACGGCCTTTGGTGGCAAGCTCTCACTTCGTTCACTGAGAAATCTCCTCTCTCCTCGTGCAAAGATCACACCCGGCCAAGGGTACACATTCAAGGCAGGTCAGGCATCGCTGGCGATGGTAGCGGAGATCCCCGGTCTCTCCCCTGGTTGAACTGTAACCCACACTGAAGAAATCATCTATCATTTCCATAGTTATGGGTTGGTATATTTTGGTAACTCTTTTGGGAAGTCGAGCGGGAACCGGCACCTTTTCGTCAATCTTCAACGATTGCTCGTATGCCTTGGAATTGGCTGGCTTCTCCATTTGATCGGCTCTGGTACAGGTTGTGAGAAAGTACATCTAACATGCGTGTTTCCGTATTTATAGTTAGAGATGGGTAGGTTTAAAATTCAAGAAGACTCTTGTCCAATCAGAGGCCGCCATTTGGCGCTGTATCTGTCATAATCGTTCTTGTCCGTTAGTTTTATTCTCGGCTGATCTTGTCCAATCAGAAGCCGTCCTTAAGAAAGTCCCATCTTCGGCCATGCTCGCTCTCATCCGTTTGTTCTAATCGTCGCCGGACAGGCCTGGATATTCGTCGGGCAGCATATCCTGAAACAATTGTTTGCGCATTCTAATCGCATTTTTCAGGGCCTCGGTGGGTGGTAACCCATATCCTCTTCCAAGTGACGCTTGGTCTTCATGATGGACCTGTGCGTGGGATCGCCTTTCATTTCAAGCGGTAGTAAGGTATACTGTTTATAGATGGCCATGGCTGTTTTCCTGATGCAAGGGCGCATTTGGGTGTAAGCCTGCTGTAAGTTATCCTGTCCCGCGTCCTCGATCGCTGCAGCGTGAGTATTGATAGCTGCTGTCACAATACGATCCCAGAAGGTAGGTTCTGCCTCACTTTCCTGGGATGTAGGCTGACTATCTGAGGTCAAGCTCTCCGTATCAGTAGACAGACTGTCAGCAATCTCTGCTGTATTATACAATATTTGCCCTCTATCATACCATATCTGTGCTGTATTATACCATATCTGTCCTGAATCATACCATATCTGTGCTGTATTATACCATATCTGTCCTGTATTATACAATATATGTTCTGTATTATACCAAATCTGTGCTGTATTATAGAGTATCTGTTCTGTATTATACCAAATCTGTGCTGTATTATACCATATCTGTTCTGTATTACACAATCGGATAGCGGTGGTCGTGAATAACAACAAGTTCAGCAATGTTCATACAGTTTATTATCCCCAATGTTACATCATACCCAGGCTGGGGGAGCCGCCCTGGGTATGTTCACAGCAAACAAATTGAAATATTAAACACCATGTTTTATTATTTAACGCACCGTCACATTAGGTACAATTGTTTACTGAGCTCAGGTCAACGATCAGCATGTAGAAATATAGAGTATGTACGGCATGTTATGGTATTCATCAGTGCACGAGTGACGCGTTCAACCGATGGGGCGGTCAGTCAGCTTGGTAACGAAAAACGTAACATTGGTCACCCTCTCCACTATCCACTTGGTGTTGGGGCGTTGTTGTTGGGCCCATTCTAAGACATCCAATTGGTCCACTTGGTCCAGCATCGTCTCTAGCGACGCCCTATCCGTGATGGTAAACGATTGGTCAAATACCCGGATGTTACTGCTCGGGTAAAAGTATCGGACTTGGTCTGTCTCCGTATGCTGCAGCACATAACCAAACGCCAGATTTAATTTGAAGGACGTAGCTTGGTCATCGAGGATGGCTTCCACGTAGCTGCGTAAACGGGCGAGGTCGGTCAGTCGGAAATTGTAGATATCTTGAATAGGGCGATGACGGTGGAAACAGTGCCGGATCATGGGCCAATGGCGCCGATAGATGTCACTCACTGAATGGTCTTCGTGTAACAGATCGCTAGGAACATTTATGGGTTCGTCCTCGAAGTGTACTGTGCCCTCCACGTCGTAAAAAAATCTGGCCCACGGTCTTATCGTCGGAATTTGACTGTTGAATTAGGGCGAAATCATCATCATCGGCCCTCGTGCGATGGATGGGAGTTCCCGCTATCTCGATACTGGTGCCTACGGGCTCCTCTACCTGCAAACGTGGCTGCGGAACAGGGTGTCGTGTGCGTTGGTGTCGCAGCAACTGACTGGTCAGTTTGAAAAGCCGACCACATTCTTCGCATGGACGCTTGGATACTTCATGGCGTGCACGTGTGTGGCGCTGTAAATGATCCGGGCGCTGAAACGACAGTGTACATATCGTACATCTATACCGGGCGGTTCCTTCGTGCTTGGTAGCCTCATGGCGGCGCAAGTCGTGCAGACGAGTGAATGATTTCGAGCACGTAGTACAAGTGAACATCTTGGTGGTTGACAGAGTGTCTGATGAAACGGCCAGGCCGCTTCCCTTTAATAGCACGCTAGCTGGTGATCTATTTTTAGCACACTCAGTTCAAGTACCTCCAAGTCGAGGACCGAGATGTACTGGTGTACGACTGAGCCGCATTGCGCGTGTGTGTGTGTGTGTGTTTGTCCGCGTGCACAATGTCGAATTACGCCCTCTCCGAAAACTTCCTCTCATCGCATCAATATGCTCAGACCCATTCAATATAAACACAACCAAGAGACATCAACAACAACAGGCACATTGCGTAATACACGTTTTATTATCCACACTCACACAGACACGTAGGCGCCAGACCAGGTGTTCACGGTTTGGCACGATGCCAGCTCAATATTTGCCATGCATTATACAATGATGAGTGTGTGTATGCGTGTGTCTGTGTGTGTTTGCGTGTGTATGTATGCATGTGTGTTTCTGTATACGTCTGTGTGTAGGTGAGTCGGGAAGTAACCTTTGACCCCTGCGCTGCTCGGAAGTGACGTCATCGTACGCAGACGCGCGCACCCACACACACACACACACATAGCTGGTGCACCCGGTCCCTGGTGTACCCTATACCCTACGGGCTATAGGGTACAGGCTGCACCAGCTATGTGTGTATGTGTGTGTGTGTGTGTGTGTGTGTGTGTGTGTGTGTGTTTGTGTTTATCCGTGCACAATGTTGAATTACGCTCTCTCCGAAAACTTCCTCTCATCGCATCAATATGCTCAGACCCATTCAATATAAACACAACCAAGAGACATCAACAACAACAGGCACATTGCGTAATACACGTTTTATTATCCACACTCACACAGACACGTAGGCGCCAGACCAGGTGTTCACGGTTTGGCACGATGCCAGCTCAATATTTGCCATGCATTATACAATGATGAGTGTGTGTATGCGTGTGTCTGTGTGTGTTTGCGTGTGTATGTATGCATGTGTGTTTCTGTATACGTCTGTGTGTAGGTGAGTCGGGAAGTAACCTTTGACCCCTGCGCTGCTCGGAAGTGACGTCATCGTACGCAGACGCGCGCACCCACACACACACACACACATAGCTGGTGCACCCGGTCCCTGGTGTACCCTATACCCCTATACCCTACGGGCTATAGGGTACAGGGTACCAGCTATATGTGTGTGTGTGTGTGTGTGTGTGTGTGTGTGTGTGCGCCTGCGTACGATGACGTCACTTCCGAGCAGCGCAGGGGTCAAAGGTTACTTCCGGACTATAGGAACACTTGTGAACGTGTAGATCCTTCTTCCTCTCATCTGTCTGTATCATGGCACACGGCGACACATACACACACCTACACACAGACGTATATACACACACACACACATGCATACATACACACGCGCACACACACACACACGCATACACACACTCATCATTGTATAATACATGACAAATATTGAGCTGGCATCGTGCCAAACGGTGAACACCTGGTCTGGCGCCTACGTGTCTGTGTGAGCGAGCTCACGTGCCGTACACCTGGCTCCGCTACTCCGCGAAGGAAAAATTCTTCGCTGACGTCACGGTTTGGCACCGTGCCAGCTGCCATCGTGCCAAACCGTGAACACCTGGTCTGGCGCCTACGTGTCTGTGTGAGTGCGGATAATAAAACGTGTATTACGCAATGTGCCTGTTGTTGATGATGTCTCTTGGTTGTGTATATATTGAATGGGTCTGGGCATATTGATGCGCTGAGAGGAAGTTTCCGGAGAGAGCGTAATTCGACATTGTGCACGGATAAACACAAACACACACACACGCGCGCGCAATGCGGCTCAGTCGTACACCAGTACATCTCGGTCCTCGACTTGGAGGTACTTGAACTGAGTGTGCTAAAAATAGATCACCAGCTAGCGTGCTATAAAAGGGGAGCGGCCTGGCCGTTTCATCAGACACTCTGTCAGCCACCAAGATGTTCACTTGTACTACGTGCTCAAAATCATTCACTCGTCTGCACGATTTGCGCCGCCATGAGGCTACCAAGCACGAAGGAACCGCCCGGTATAGCTGTACGATATGTACACTGTCGTTTCAGCGCCCGGATCATTTACAGCGCCACACACGTGCACGCCATGAAGTACCCAAACGTCCATGCGAAGAATGTGGTCGGCTTTTCAAACTGACCAGTCAGTTGCTGCGACACCAACGCACATGACACCCTGTTCCGCAGCCACATTTGCAGGTAGAGGAGCCCGTAGGCACCAGTATCGAGATAGCGGGAACTCCCACCCATCGCACGAGGGCCGATGATGATGATGTCGCCCTCAAATTCCGACGATAAGACCTTGGGCCAGATTTTTTACGACGTGGAGGGCACAGTACACTTCGAGGACGAACCCATAAATGTTCCTAGTGATCTGTTACACGAAGACCATCCAGTGAGTGACATCTATCGGCGCCATTGGCCCATGATCCGGCAATGTTTCCACCGTCATCGCCCTATTCAAGATATCTACAATTTCCGACTGACCGACCTCGCCATTTTACGCAGCTACGTGGAAGCCATCTTCAATGACCAAGCTACGTCCTCCAAATTAAATCTGGCGTTTGGTTATGTGCTGCAGCATAAGGTGACAGACCAAGTCCGATACTTTTACCCGAGCAGTAACATCCGGGTATATGACCAACCGTTTACCATCACCGATAGGGCGTCGCTAGAGACGATGCTGGACCAAGTGGACCAATTGGATGTCTTAGAATGGGCCCAACAACAACGCCCCAACACCAAGTGGATAGTGGAGAGGGTGACCAATGACCAATGCGATTAGAATGCGCAAACAACTGTTTCAGGATATGCTGCCCGACGAATATCCAGGCCTGTCCGGCGACGATTAGAACAAACGGATGAGAGCGAGCATAGCCGAAGATGGAACTTTCTTAAGGACGGCTTCTAATTGGAGAAGATCAGCCGAGAATACATTTAACGGAGTGTGACAGATACAGCGCCAAATGGCGGCCTCTGATTGGACAAGAGTCTTCTTGAATTTTAAACCTACCCATCCCTAACTATAAATACGGAAACACGCATGTTAGATGTACTTTCTCACAACCTGTACCAGACCCGATCAAATGGAGAAGCCAGCCAATTCCAAGGCATACGAGCAATCGTTGAAGATTGACGAAAAGGTGCCGGTTCCCGCTCGACTTCCCAAAAGAGTTACCAAAATATACCAACCCATAACTATGGAAATGATAGATGATTTCTTCAGTGTGGGTTACAGTTCAACCAGGGGAGAGCCCGGGGATCTCCGCTACCATCGCCAGCGATGCCTGACCTGCCTTGAAGGTATACCCTTGGCCGGGTGTGATCTTTGCACGAGGAGAGAGGAGATTTCCCAGTGAACGAAGTGAGAGCTTGCCACCAAAGGCCGTTTTTTCCTTGTATGGAAAAATATGGCCGCAATTATCTCGAAAGAGGGACTTCTAACATATGTACAGACGGCTGAATATTAGGTCACACCGAGCAAAGATGGAACTTTCTGAAAACGGCGATTATACAGGCGAGAATACATCTAACATAATTGTATTGTAAACATACCCAAAGCGGCTGCCCCAGCGTGGGTATGATGTAACATTGGGGAGAATAAACTATATGAAAACTTCTTGTTGTTGTTGTTGTTCTCTCTTCTGCCATCTTTGTTGTTGTTGTTGTTTTTCTCTCGTCTGTCTATATCATGGCGTCAAGGCGTTATGCTAGGGCGTTAAGGCGGACGTTGACGGGCGTCACTGCATTTCGATGTATTGGTGTCTAGAGAAATGAGAGCTTTTGGGCTAATTCACCAGGGCGTTGAAGCGTTGAGCTTCGCGTTGGCGGGCGTTGCTACAAGATGTCACTTCACACGACGCATTCGGACTAGGGATGGCCCATTTCTACACCAAATACCTTCCTTCACCGCCACAAAACGCACACTTGGGCTACTACTCGTACTGATGACGTCACCGATGACGTCGCAGATGCTGTGGTCATCCTTCAAATCGGGTTCTGCACCCCGAGAGCTACAAAATGACACCTCACACGATGCATTCGAAGCAATAGTGGTCCATCTCAACACCAAATACCTTCCTTCACTTCCCCAAAATGGCCACTTTACTTCACTTTACACCCAACTACGCATGCGCAGATTGACGCGACTTGCAATAAAAAACACGCCATTCTGACTCTTCACTTTGACACCTCCCACAACCCATTTGGACCACTAGTGGTCCATTTCGGCCCCAAAATGTCTATTTTCATACTACGGCCTGCCTGCGCATGCGCAGAATGACGATATTCCTACCCCACATCCACCCAGTCGGATGCTCCCTCACGTGTACTTCACATTGATACCTCACTCGACTCCAACGGATCAATAGTGGCCCACCTAAACCCCAAAACGTCTATTTCCATTCCCTTTTCCCACAATTCCCTGTCTGCGCATGCGCAGAATGTTGAACACGAACGACACACTTGTCCAGAGGGCTGCTCCTTCACGAATGCTTCACAACGATACCTCATAAGACTCCATCGGCCCACCAGGAGCTCACCTCCACTCCAAAACGTCTATTTCCATACCCTTTTCCCACAATTTCCTGTCTGCGCATGTGCAGAATGTTGAACACGAACGACACACTAGTCCAGGCGGATGGTCCCTCACGACTGCTTCACATTGATACCTCACTCAACTCCATCGGACCAGGAGTGGCTCACCTAGACCCCAAAACGTTATTTCCATACACTTGGTCTGCTGCGCATGCGCAGAATGACGTCAGTTCCACGTCATACTAGTCCAGGCGGATGCCCCCTCATGTATCCCTCACAACGATACCTCACTCAACTCCACTGGACCATTAGTGGTCCACCTAGACCCCAAAAGGTTATTTCCATACACTTTGTCTACTGCTACAGCGCATGCGCAGAATGACGTCAGTTCCACGTCACACTAGTCCAGGCGGATGCCTCATGTATCCTTCACAACGATACCTCACTCGACCCCATCGGCATATTTAGTGGCTCACCTAGACCCCAAAACGTTTCTTCCAATGCACTTTTCCCACAATTCCCTGTCTGGGCATGCGCAGAATGTTGACAACGGCCGACACACTAGTCCAGGCGGATGCCCCCTCACGTATCCTTCACAACGATACCTCACTCGACCCCATCGGCGCACTAGGGACTCACCTAGACTCCAAAACGTCTATTTCCATACCCTTTTCCCACAATTCCCTGTCTGCGCATGCGCAGAATGTTGACAACGGCCGACACACCCCACATTGATATCTCATACGACTCCATCGGCTCATTAGTGGCTCACCTAGATCCCAAAACGTCTATTTCCATACCCTTTGCCTACTGCGCATGCGCAGAATGACGATATTCCTACCCCACATCCATCCAGTCGGATGCCCCCTCACATATGCTTCACATTGATACCTCACCCGACCCCCTCGGTCCACTAAGGGCCCACCTAGATCCCAAAACGTCTATTTCCATGCCCGTGGTCTACCGAGCATGCGCAGAATGACGATATTCCAACCCCACACCCAGCCCATCGGATGCCCCCTCACACAGGTTTCACATTGATACCTCACTCGACCCAATCGGTCCACTAGGGACCCACCTAGGTCACAAAACGTCTATTCCCATACTCTTTTTAGGTATTTCCCGTATACATTAACATTGGAAGTCAACCCATGGGACTACTTTCTGTCCGCGGAAGCTTTTTCCCGCCACCGCATCACCACCAGACCGCATCACCGCGGAAGAATTCGAGGTAAAAGGTTGCCGGAACTATAGCGGCCTTGCGGCCCAGAGGACAAGGCCGTAAATGGCCGCTTCCTATACTTTAACCTGCAAAAGCGCCCCCTGTCGGATGCAAGAGTTACCTCCCCCGGCAAAATGTGACCTTTTCCGTCTTTTAACTACTACTTGCCTTGAATTGGGTCGAAAATCAGTAGAGAATCGTCTGAAATCTCAAAATTAGTTTTAAATTGCACTTTCATACAAAATTCCAACTTCTTCCCAGTGTTTGTTCCGTCTGATTTAGTGTTAACTACAGCACAGTCTTCATGAATTATCAGTTTCATATGATATCCGCAATTCTTTTTCGTGAAAGTCGTTATTTGGTGCCGGAAATAACCACGTTTGACATCCACTTCTCACGCATCGATGAAGGGAACTTTTCTTGCAGACTCGGTGTTAGAAGTTGACTTTGACTTTAATTGACGAAAAGATGGTGTCATCTTAACAAAAATATAGGTAGATTTTTTTATTATTATTATTGCCCCCCCCCCTCCCCCTCTTTGAAAGAGTTAGAAAGGCCTAAAATCTTCTCCGAAAATGCGCCAATTCGCGTAAAATGAAGGGTAAGTTTTCAAAATTTCTCGGAAAATTTCTCCGATCCCACCCCAATTTGGCTATCCCAATGTTGAATTCTTTAGAGGTGCTAAGGGGCGTGTTTACACGATCTAGGAACCATCCTTGCTCTAAATGTGTTGTGGATGATCTCATCTTGAAGCCCTCGTGGAGTAGACTACGACTGGGATAATTTGTTTTGGGAATGACGTCATGGTTCGAATGCGCATTCGAAGAGTAGTAGAGAAAGATGGCCTTTTGTGGAGACATCGATGTGTTTGGACGATGCTTGGGGTGGTTTGGACTGGAAGTGTCGTCATGGTGAACTTGTGCGTTCGAGGTGTTGATGTGAAAGCGGACATTTTAGTTTAGAGTGCACAGGGGAGTATTTGAGCGATTTAGGGACCATATCTGATCCAAATATCGCGTACATGGTCTCCCACTGAAGCTCGCGTGGGGTAGAATATGACTCGGGTAATGTCCACGTGAAGTCATCAGTCGTAGAGGAAGTGCAGAGCCGCTCGAAAACGCACTTGAGACATGCCTACATACACCCCTATACACTAATCCATCGGTAACTAGTGGGCTGTGGATAAGCCACAGGGTTTTCTGGGTAGGGAATGATGAGTCTATCTATCCTGGTAACCTGCATATCCTACATACCCTGTCTCGGCTTTGGACCAAATTGGTGGTGATGGTAGCGGTGGTGGTGGTGGTGTGACGTAGTGACGCCCTGTCGATGGGGAGTAAGTTTACGCACACACACACCTATACCTAGCCCCTATTGTTGAATGCCATAACATAATCAGATGAGACAAAGAGAGATAACAATAACAACAAGCTTATTGCGTATTATTGCGTATTGCACTTTTTATTATCCCCTTCATCACATCACACCCAAGTTGGGAGATCCTCTATAGGTGTGTTTACAATTCTCGAATGCTCTTGCCCGTGTATAGTCCAAACAGAAGCCACCATTTGAGAAAGTTCCATCTTCGGTCGTGTTCGCCCTTGTCCAGTTAGAAACAACCCTTTGAGAAAAGGCCATCCTCTTGCATCAACCTCCTGCCATGCCCACTCTTGTTCGTGTTGAATGGCCGTCCATTCGCTCTGGTCCATCTCTAAGCGTGTTTCAGGCAATCCAGGATACCTTATCAACAACATATCCTGAAACAGCTGTTTTCGCATTTTGATCTCATTTTACTCTGAGCCTCTGTGGGTGGTAGCCCCATATATTCTTCCAAGCGGCGCTTAGTCTTCATAGTCGACCTATGCGTGGTATCGTCTTTCATTTCAAGCGGCAACAGGCTATACTGTTCACCAAGGCTGTTTTCTGATGTATGGGCGCTTTTGGATGTTTGTAAGTTATCCTGCACGGACTCCCCGATCGCCACGATATGGGTATTAATGGCCACTGTCTCGATACGATCCCAAAAGGCTGAGTTCTCGTCTTCTTCACCCAGGCTCCCCTGACTGTCAGCGGTCCTTCATTCAGCCTGGCTCTCAGCGGATAGGCTTATCGTCTTCTAGCCACAAGTTCTCACTGTACACATGTATATTCCTTTGGTGTCGCATCACCTTGTAGTGTCTGGTGAATGTTCGTCCACATTCAAGGCTACGCAACGAAACACAATAACGCCCTAAAACGCTTCAGTCCCTAGACGCATAGCTCAGAAGGCCTGATTGGTCTAAATTACAACACATATAAGGGACACTTACATTGGATGTTTTAGACGACCTCCCACTTGACGCTGTTCATGAAGGCGTTTGGATGACCTATTGGCAATTTTTACGTGACCTCAGGCAACACCATCGACGTTTGTACAATGGGATTTGGTACGCCATAGCCATCACGGGAGCTGCCATTACCTTTCACCTGATTCGCCGGCATATGTGAAGGAAAACCAATTCCTAAAAATGGTCCTTTTCAGGACCGAAATTCTGCGAAGGAGCATTAAGATGTGCCGAAATGCAGTTCCAAGCGTAAGTTGCACGAGACTCAGCTGATGATCGTTGTCTAAGGTGGGTGTGAGATCGAAATAGAACAATGTATAACCTCTTCCGCTAATCATATTCCCTTCGTCCTGGTTGATTTGACCGGTTGCTGCCAAGAGGTTCAGATATCTCCGGATGTAATTCGGTTCCGAACTTGGGTTGTAGGGAACGTGCTGGCACCTGCAGGGCCACGAAATTGATTTTGAACGATTTTAGGTGGAACGGATTCCTCGTGGTTGCCCCATTATAACTGACGTTCTCCACACAGACCAAAGTTAAGCGCTTGGGCAAATCCCCCAAGAATAGGTTTTCTTGGTTGACAATCATATTACCTTTAGAGACGGAAAAGATTTTGGTCTGTACTCGGCGGATAGGGCATAGGGCTGGGTTTTTTCTCCAAGCCTCTGATGTGCCCCAACTGTACACCTGGGCTGGGTTCCACTTTGCGTACAAACAGACTGGCCTCTTTGGTGACAATGTTATACTCGAGGTCGTCATTCGGGGCCATCAAGGCAAAGGCAGGCGTTGCGCGCACTAATCGTATTTTGACAGGTACCCCATTCAACAGGTATCGGTCCTGCATGAATAAGTCTGCATGCAGACGTCCCATCATGTCGACCGAGTGACCGTGAATTCCATTCTCTCCGTATAGCCGTCATTATCAGGACTCGCCTCCATCTTGCCTGGGGTATCTCGGTAGAACAACGGTGCTGTCAAATATGACAGTTTAGCGTCACGCCCGTAGGATAACAGTGTTTCGATGTAAGTCCGGTACGGTACTTGCTGGAATAGCGAATGGAGCCAGAGATTCACTGGACCCACGGGCGCATCTGCTTTGAGGATAGACCCATCTTTATTTGTGATTTTAGCTTTCTCGTACAGGTACGTATGTGCTAAATCCAGGTATGTCGTATCAGCATTGGTGATGGTGAATTCAGTGGGGCCTGTGGCTGTAATGCTGGAAAGAAAAAGATGTTCCACCCATTGGCCCTCCTCGGCACTGGTCTGGGTAGGTGGTAAGGTCCACAAATCAAATTCACTGTTTGTAGAAGGACACGACTCGGCGTGGATGAAAGCAATGTTTCACGCAAAGATGTCTCGCGTCTTCGATGTGCGTCGTCCCTTGTTCGGCCGTCGACTGGTGTGCTGTCTCAGGACCACAGATCTTTTATGCTTTGAGCGCATGATACGTTGGGCTTTGGCGACCAAGACTCTTTCGGATTCTTTAGCTCGGCGTTTGGCAGCTTGTCGAACCGGTACTCACCTGAACGCACCCCCCAGGACTTGTAGACCGCCTCGTACCGCTTGTTTGCGGACCGCTTTGACGCCACGCGTCACCATCGGAAAAAAAAAGTTTTAACAATGCTACCGAGTACATTGCCAATGCCATACCCGCGCTGAATACGTGCTCCGCTAAACACGGGTAGACTACCCCCGGCATGTTTGGTGTAATGATCGACGTAACTGGATGTATTGCATTGATAAGGCACCTTCATTATGCGAAGTGAACCGCTCGGACTTGACGGAAATGAAGTGCCAGCACCACTTTCCCACGCTCGAATGCAATCGATTGACCGGTATCGTCTCTTATATCGATGATGATGGAGCTAATATCGGTCTGACTGACCGGTAGATAAACGATGTGCTTCAAACTTTGGGTAACTTGATCACCTTTCACCGGGCAGACGCGTAGTAGAGGTACGTTGCTGTCTCCGACAATGTGTGCATCGACCACGTCTGCGTAGACGTGCACACCATACAAACCACCACGCATGTCCATTGTCCAGCGTGGGAAAGTGGTGCTGGTGGATTCGGCGGTAAAGCCTACTTAGGTAGGACTCGCATACAGATAATCACACAGTCCTAACAGTTGTTTTAGGCCTTTGCTGAATTCTATACCCACGTTGGCAGTCAGCCTCAACCGGAACTTCTGATTGTATTCGTTAAATGACACGAAAACGGAATCTTTGAACGGGAGGGGTTCTGTCTTGTTAACCACCCGGCGACTGATCTTACCCACCATGAGATCACACAACGCCTTGATCAACTCTTTGGGGGTGTGGTAATGGCCTTGATGAAGTACAAAGAGATGCGTCATGCTGCTGTGCGTGATCACATACCACACCATGTCATCTTTCACGTTGTACCACGTATACGGGTACTGGATATCTACCAGACCATATTCCCAACTTACCGGGCAGGTGCAAGTGTTGGGGTAACTGTGTTTCGTAGTGAGTTAATGTATTGCTCGGGAACACCTCTGCCGACCTGTTACTGGGTAGCGTGAGGTGAAACATGGCGACTGAGCTTTCCTGCCACCGCTCTCGGTATTAATAGTTGTCCCAGACCTTGGGCGGTTGTACTCGGTGTCGTGATCGTCGCGGTGACTTGCTACGTGTCATGGCTCTGGAGATGTGGGGTGTCTTGATCAGGGGTGGTTTTTTAAAGGGGTGAAAAGAATGTGCCCGCCGTTGTTTTTGTTTTAAGTGGGATCTCCGGTTCCCACTCGGCTTCCCAAATCCGTGGGGTCGCGTCTGTCGTGACTTGCGAGGTGCGTGCACCGGCGATTGCTGGGGCCGTTGCATCCAGGCCCAACGCTGGGGGTTCCCCACCAATTCCTGTGGTACATGTCTTTCAAGCCTTGAGCAAAGGCCTCCCATCCTTGGGGATCCGTGTGTGCCCTGCGTTGACGCATTAAGTCATTCACTACATCTGTCATGTGGGTATCGGGGACCACCTGGTTCTGTACCAGTAGTTCACCTTTATCATTCCAAGTCATGTTAGGATTGTCTTTCACCCGTTGTAATACCAGGCCAGCTTATTTCTTCTGCCTCCGCTTCATGCGATTGATAATTTGTTCATTGGGTTCTGCCGCCTTGTAACGCAAGTCACGAGCCCAGCCCAACTGAACAGCTGACCGCTCATCCGGTGTAAACAGCTGGTCCACAACAGGCACCACTTTCTTGAAGGCTGTTCACAGATCAGGGTCTAGGATGAAGCCTCGCGTAGCGTCCTGGTAATGTGACGTCACTTCCGGGTCCTGACACGTGATCGGAATAAGGGCATCTGAGCACCCATTGACCTCACAAATTTGCATATGACCTCTGTGACGTCACTTCCGGTTCCGGTCACGTAACCGGAAGTGACCTTTGACCCCGGCACTGCAACTTCCGGTCACGTGACCAGAAGCCGGGGTCAAAGTTCACTTCCGGCCACGTGGCCGAAACCGGAAGTGACGTCACAGAGGTCATACGCAAATTTTTGAGGTCAATGGGCGCCTAGATGCCCTTTATCTACTACTAATGCTGGAAAGCGGACATTCCAAAACTAGTGATAAGTGGGATTAGTGGGGACGATTTTTATTCTTTTCTAATTTCCGCAAATATGTACTTATCCTGTGTAAACATCAGGCCCGTGGGCTGGGGGGTGCGTACGCCCCCCCCGCAGAGCAGACCGAGTTCCGCTGCCGGGGGAAAAATTCAGAGTGCACGGAAGGACCTGCACCCAAGGCCCTTGGACGCGGCCGCCAGCTCGCACCAATACTCCCTGGCATTGCTACACATTCATCATGACAAACAGACTGACGCAGACGAAGTCGTCAATATATATACGCCCATTTACGGCCAAGGCGCATTGAGTTGGACTCCATAATTAAGCCATAATTTATGGAAGATGATCACTCTTATTAACGGGTTACGTAATCCATTTTTACACCTTTCTGGTGGTCCCTTGAGCCGACCATTGTACGTCCACTGCAAGTACAGTGCAAGTCCTTCGTTCGATTAAATAATACATGAGCATACATGTTTCAAAATATACTGTTCAACATAAAATTGGATCTTAATTTGACCCTCTCTTCTGACCCCTTATATCTGGGCATGCATTTATAGAAAATTCGTCCTGGAAAGAATAAGATTCCTTTCGTAGAAGTCCTGAATGTGAGACAGTAAAGTTTGACATGCACATTGATGACAAGAAGACAACTACATTGTTATTCTTAACGTGATCAAGTCTTAGCTGGTTGACATATTTTCTTTATGACGATCTATAGCGGCGAAATATACAGTAATAAACATGGGCCAGTTTCTTGATAATAGGATGGCTGAATCGGAGGAATTGTTGGCGTGATTTATCCATCTCTTCACCAGATCGTAACAAGTGTGAACTGAAGTGGCACAACTATATCGGCAGGCCGGTGTGGAGGCTCAGAATATCCCATGGTTAAGAGTGTCCGGCTCCTATCTTCTAACACAGCTTAGGACACTCTTCTCCAGATATCTCCAGAGGTAGGACACTCTTCACTCAATAAAAAGATAGGAAACGGGACACTTATCCCCGGACATTCTTAGCCACCACACCGGAGTGAGGAGTTCATGATAATAATCTTGATCAAAGGGGGTTTCCCATGGTTGAATATTAACCATCTCCCAGTCGACAAGATTATCATTCACACAACGAGTCAATTATAGTCATATACTGAATTTATCAGTCGAAAAAAATGCAGTTGGCGGATGTCGAAAATATGCTGTCAAAATGCGCTAGAACGCGCCATATGGCATCTAAATTTTCAAAAAAAATCTGGGGTGGGGCATACCCTTGGACCCCCTAGCGGGGCTTCGCGCCTGCGGCG
The DNA here is from genome assembly GCA_036873755.1 of Hanleya hanleyi. NCBI lineage: Eukaryota > Metazoa > Mollusca > Polyplacophora > Lepidopleurida > Hanleyidae > Hanleya > Hanleya hanleyi. Next base: position 15,876 of record JAVTVY010005135.1, on the reverse strand, counting down.
CTCGCATTAGGAGTTCCGCAATATTCTCTACCGAACCCTCCCCGTTGCCAAACCAGCCCTACGGGCTTGAACATGATTGTACCGGTATTCATCCTCTCGTATTATTTAAAACGTAGTATGCGTCCCTTATAACCACTATGAGGAAACATCAACACTGTCCGTTATAACCCCAACACTGTAATAAGGAACAGTCACAAAAAAAAAATTGAAACAGATGATGGGTCATAGCCATCACCAATATCAAGAAGTCACAAAATGGCATATGGTCTTTTTCTAAATTAGCTACATGTTTGCGGAGGTGATCTGAAAAGTCTAAAAAAAAAGAAAAAGAAAACCCTTAGTCTCATCGCTTAATTGGAGTAAATACATGGGTGTTACTGTACTGGTACCAAATACTCAAACACGGGGGGGGCATTTTTATTTTAGTTTTCTTACAAATCAGTCATGTGATCAAACATAGCGGTTGTATAAAGAGAGTAATTTGACGGTCGAATATATTACAGTCTCGGTCTACTGCGTTACAATAGAAGTCTCTTGTCCTGTATCCTGATCTCTAATCTGACTCGTGATCTCTGACCGGGCTCCTGGTCGCTTATCTTGTTCCGACCCCAATTGTTGAACTCTCCTTTTCCCACTACTATCCAAACGCAATAAAAGGACTTATGTCACTGAGAAGGTGTCCCGGCCCCTCCCTCAGAAAACCCCGATTTTTTTTGGAATTTTAGACTTGATTTAACGCATTTTGGCGCTTCTGAGAACTTTAAAAGGGATATCGCATTTCTCGCAATTAAACCGATTCATAAGAGCTAAAAAAAAAAATCCAATCGGCGTTCGTCAATGAAATTTCCCCCACGTTGCTTCGAAAATAATTCGCCGATGATATTTGTCAACTATACCCACCCACCCAAGTGAAAAGTTACAGGCCCTCGTCTTGGTGTGCACATATCTGACCCATTTCAAGGCACGTCAGTTACAATTATTGGGGGGGCAAAGTGGTCCTTGCCCCCCCTCTTTTCATATTGGGGGGGCCGGGCCCCCCCCCCCCCCCCCCCCCCCCCCGGCTCCGCCGCGCCTGTTACCGTACACCAGTTATCAATAGTTCAAAACGCCCCAGGTTAAAGACATAGGGATAGAGATAGTTAAAGATTAAACAGATGGGCCAGGAGAACGAACCGGAGTTCACGCGATACTAATGGGGCAATACCGATATTGTTGGGGGGGGGGGGGACTTTTCTTTACTCCCACCTTTCCCCATGTCAGCCTAATTAACCAGTTAACAACGGTAACGATCCCAGGCTGTGCACTTTTACTGTAACATCCCTAGATCTGTGCTGTTAAAATTTATTTATTTTATTCACTTATATGTGCGTATTAAAGCGCAATCTACACGAAATATTGACATTATCAATGAAATATATAGACTGATTAGCTCATTTCAATACATTCCGATGTTGATATCTGTGGAATATCCTGGTACCGTACATTCCGAGTGTTTATCTTTATGGCTTTGTCCCACAGTGCAGCTGTCATTCTCTACAACACGTGTGTGCTCTGTCCTTCACCTTGCTTGCCGCCTATGAATTCTCACAGTTCGATTGGTCAGACAAACACACACCTCCAGACAGAGCAGACGGAAACATGCATGGCGGCGAGGTGCCGTTTGCTGTGTCGGTCGGGTGGAATTTCGGTCATTCCTTCATGCACATGTAAGGGATCACGGCAGATCATTCTCTAGGCTTATCGTTGGAATCTTATCACTCATTTTCAATGTTTTCTGTGGAATTTGTTGCAGGGTCACTAATGTTAGTGGCAAGTTCAATTGAGTTGAGCCACAGTGACTTTAGCTAAGATTGAATCATAGCGTCTCCCTTCCCTCACCGCTATGCCGACGACAAATACATTTCCCTGGTGGTAACTCGAACATCTCCATGGCGCACTTATTATTACCTTTGCGCACTATTGGACCTTCATTAACTTGAGAAAATGGGCCGCCATGAATAAAAATACCATAATCGATTATGTGACAGTGACTTGGGTGGCCGACAGCCGACAGAGGTTGTCTTCGTCGATGTTGTGATTATATAATTATTTTTGTTTTTTTTTCAACTATATAATTATTTCTCACCTTTTCATACACCACAATGACGGTGGATGTCATAAAAATGCTTTCTATACGCCCTACATCGATCTACATACCCCTCCTCTAGGCTCTCATCCTCTATAATCCATATAACTTGACACCAGGGTTTCTTTTTTAAGGGGGATGAGGAGGGTCCACACCAAGTGAAAAATGTCAATTCCAGGTCTCTCATCAGAACACAGTAAAACACTGGTTTTACTTACCCCCAATCTTCCTTAGAACGTATAACACAAATACAGCCCCAAATTTGACTTCTTGTCCTGCATTATGTGTAGTTTGAAGCATGAAAAATATCACCTTCCAGGCTTAGATCTAGGGTCCCACAGCGTCCTTAAAAAGGACACTGGTATGAAATCAAATGACTGATTTTTGCATAAAATCAAACGATTTTATTTCAGAATACATACTTGAAACCGCCAAAAAGTGAAGTGAAATGTAAACTGACATTAACTGTTGCAAGAATACACCCAAAAAATCCCAATGTACAAATTTTTCATGATATGTATGGCAAATTATGGACTTTCTGACTTCTTGCAAGACATTTGAAATTGCATTTTTTCAAATACGGGCAGTGTTATTTCAAATAAGGACTCTGGTTAAAATATCTGGATCTAACCCTGCCTTCATAGTCAAATCTACGAAGCAAATTCCTGGTAAAATATACTACATAATACAATGTAAAATATATAGAAAGATGTCTCAACACTTCATTGAGGTCCGACGAGCAGTTAAAATGACTTAATGTAAACAAATAAATTACAATTTTCGTTCAAAGACCTACCACCTCTCTGACTGCAATTTGTAAACACAACATCCCATACTTGTGAGGAGGTCATATAAATCTCTGCCATGTGTGAAGAACTACTTTTCTCTGAGGTGGTGAAGTTTCATATTAAAGGTGTAATAATACATCACTTTTTTACCCAATGAAAAAAAGAAAGTGGCAGAGGTCAATGGTACTCTCTTCACAATTGTTGGGATTGTATTTGCCAAATTGCAGTCAGAGAGGTGGTTGGTCTTTGAATGAAAATTGTAATTTATTTGTTTACATTAACTCATTTTAACTGCTCGTTTGACCTCAATGAAGTGTTGAGACATCTTTCTATATATTTTACATTGTATTATGTAGTATATTTGTAGCAGTACAAATTAATGGTGGTATTACGAGTGCCTTCACGTCTCAAAAGGGTGTTAAGCAAGGCGATAACCTTAGTCCAACTATGTTCAACTTATTTGTGGATGATCTGGTATTCCCAGCTGAAACATGTTTACTGTAACTCTGGAGAGAGAAAGTCTTTCTCATCTCTTATGGGCTGATGATTTATTGATCATGTCGGAAACACCTCAAGGTCTCCAAAATTGTCTTGATATATTATATGACTACTGTATAAAATGGCATCTTACTGTGAATTCAACTAAATCAAACTGTATGGTTATTCAAAACAGAAAAAACAAAGTAAACACAACCTCTTTTCATTTTGGTTCTACAGAAATCCATATAGCTGACAGTTACACATATCTTGGCTGTACACTCAATTCTAATGGAAACTTTTCCCAAACAAAAACTGACTTGGAAAAGAAAGGTCTAAAAGCTATGTATAAATTACACAAAACATTTTCTGGTCTAAATCCACCACCTGAACTATACAATAAGCTTTTTGACACCCTTGTCAAACCAATAATTTTATACAATTCCGAAATTTGGGGCTCAGAACTCCTAACCAAATTACAAAACAACGACCGTAACAAATTTTTTATGATAACTGAATCTGAACCATTTGAGAAAGTTCATACAAAATTCTGCAAGTTAAATCTTCAAGTCGGTAAAAATACATTCAATATCGCATGTAAAAGAGAACTTGGACGATTTCCTCTGGTTGTCGACATTCATACAAACATTCTAAATTATATGGTACATCTTGAAGATAATGCTGACAGACCTATACTTCGGGATGCAGTACGTACTTTGTAGCAAATCACTCCAAACCAGTGGAATTGGATGGCACAGCTATTCTTCCCATCTTGTCATGAAAAAAATGATATCATGTTAGAGGAGCTTCCGCACTCCTCTTTAAAACGCAAAAGAATTTCATAGAATGTAAAAGATCAACTGACTGCAAAATATATACAATACTATCAACTTAAGTTGAAAGAGTCGGAGAAACTTCTCCACTATAAGCACATAGAACAAAATTACTGCATTGCAAACTACTTAGAATTCATTAAAAACAGAAATTTCAGACAGGCCCTAACAAAACTCAGAATTTGTGCACACAGGCTTGAAATAGAAACGGGTAGATACAGAAATATAGACAGAGATAAAAGATTGTGCAAGGGATGTATAACAACTGACAAAACAGTAGAAGATGAATTCCATTTCCTGTGCAAATGTCCTAGTGGTGAAAAACTAAGAGATCTATTTTACAACAACATTTATAGCATTTGCCAGTATTTCCCTAAGTTGACGGATCTGGAATTTTTTTATTTTCTTATTAACCCACCAATGCATCTTTTACCAATAATAGGACAATTTTTCTATGAACTGCTTAACGAGAGAGCAAAGGAACGAAATTGCATCCCTGCCACATGACTGATTATATGGGTAAATTGTATTTATTCACACTGGGTTTGACCAAATAACTTTGTTACGGTACCGTACCATATTCTATCTGTGACTGTATGTATGTATCTATATATATGTGTATGTATATGCATTTGTCTTGTCCTGTAGTTTTTAATTTGAACCTTTTAATATTTCTGTATGTTGCATGTATGGAAAAATAAATTGAATTGAATATTTTACCAGGAATTTGCTTCGTAGATTTGACTATGAAGGTGATATTTTTCATGCTTCAAACTACACATAATGCAGGACAAGAAGTCAAATTTGGGGATGTATTTGTGATATATACGTTCCAAGGAAGATTGGGGGTAAGTAAAACCAGTGTTTTACTGTGTTCTGATGAGAGACCTGGAATTGAAATTTTTCACTTGGTGTTGGAAACTGGACCCTCCCCCTCCCCCTTAATATGCTGTTGTGTACTGACAAGCCTGGTAGTAGTCACGTCGGCTTTCATAGTAAAGACAAATCAAACTACCACCGCCAACATATGAGCGGGAAAAAATGGCCCAAATTGAAAAAATAATTTTCCTGCCCATGCACTCGCCTTGATAATTTCAAATACATACGGTGCATGTTACAGCTGAGTAACCATTCCAGTGAAATTTATATTCGTTAGATTCTGTGATCCCTTTGTGCCACGTCCCTTGCGGACATGTATATCGTGTGCTATGGTACAATAAATTGAATTGAATTGAATTACTGCATACATATCATGTAATTTCCAAGTCTGACACATCCAATAACAAAGAGAGTGCACCTCTTCCCTCAAAGCTTGTGTACTATGCGAGGAGTTCTGTGACCACGTCATATACCCATATAAGGATAAGGGTTAAAGCTAGTCCTTTCTTTTGTAGCCATATTGCGAATGCAAATTCATCGCACGAATATAAGTCTCCAGATGTACAAGGTGCACTCTCTTGTTATTGGACGCGTCAGACTTGGAAATTACGTGATATGTATATGCAGTGATATTTGAAATTATCAAGGTGAGTGGGCAGGGAAATTCTTTATTTTTTTCAATTTGTTGTTTCATATGTTGGAGGTGGTAGTTTGATTTGTCTTTACTATGAAAACCGACGTGACTACCAGGCTTGTCGGTAAACAACAGCATATTAAACGAGAGATCCTGAAGGATCTTGGCGCCCACCATTGTCCGATAATTGTAAGCTAATGACAAGAGGATCTTTTTGTCCATTGTTACTAAGAACAAACGATTGATTTGTAATTTTGTTTACAGAATTTCGAATCTGATCGAAAAAGGGACACTGGAAAACAACACGATATCATCTTTCCAAGTTTAAGGAGTTTCAAGATTTCTAGAAACTGCATGTACTTATGTCGGTTGTTATAGTACAAGAGAAAAGTTAGTCTAAAAGTGAATGTCCGGAGGATCTTTCGTCTTCGTTTCGTAGTTTTTTTCCGCACGTGTCATCATTTGGTACTGGACGCGAAGACAAATCTCCTCGACCCTTTGGCATGAGCTATGAAACATACTTAAGATTTTATAATTAGGAACGAATTCTGTTCCGTTTACTGGGCTAGTTTGAGATATCTCATTAAGATACCATGCTCGAAAACAGTAAGATGGTACAATACTTAATACTGAAGGGATCCGCGCAGTAACGTTGAAACTTCGAAAGTGTCTGAATCCTATCATGAAACATGCAGAAGTCTACAGTTGTCGAGTTGTAACGTTGTGTCACAAGAGTGACGTCCCTTCATGTAGCCGACCCGTCGGCAGACGAAACAGTGGGGCAGTTCACTGGACTAAAGAAAACTGATTATAAAATTTGAAGGAATACATTTTAATTCCGAATTATTGGAACCTGAGGAAGGTGAAGGTATGGCTATTCTCTATAGTCACTTTTTAGAATATGTCCCGCCGTTTGATCCGCCGACTCGTGTGATGCAACGTCACAACTCAGGAATACCGTATTAATTTGAAGCGTAACATGGATTTTCGAATCGGACCAAAAATGGTATTTTGCACAACTAGGCCCCATGTGGGACCTGTATACAAAATTTCAGAAAGATCCATGAAGTAGTTCCTGAGAATTCACGATAACTATGTTTCAAGGGGAAATCCAAGATGGGCACCTGGTGGCCAAATTGGATCTTCGAATCGGATGAGGAAAGGGTATTTTGCACAACTAGACCAACGGGAACCTATGTACCAAATTTACAAAGTTACATGGGGAGATCCAAGATGGCCGCCTGGTGGCCATATTGGATTGTCAAATCGGAAAGAAAGAGGTATCTTGCACAACTCGATCACAAGGGGAACCTGTGTACTAAATTTGACAAAGATTCATGCAGTAGTTCCTGAGAAATCGCAATAACAAAGTTTCATGGGGAAATCCAACATGGCTGCTTTGTGGCCATATTGGATTTTCGAATCGGACCAAAAAAGGTATCTTGCACAACTAGACCCCAAAGGGAACCTGTGTACCATATTTGAGAAAGATCCATGTAGTAGTTCCTGAGAAATAGCGATAAAAAGGTTTCACGGGGAAATCCAAGATGGCTGCCTGGTGGCCATATTGGATTTTCGAATCGAACCAGAAAAAGTATGTTGCACAACTAGACCCCAAGGGCAACCTGTGTACCGAATTTGAGGAAGATCCATGGAGTAGTTCCCAAGAAAAAGCAATAACAAGGTTTCATGGGGAAATCCAAGATGGCCGCCTTGTGGCCATATTGGATTTTCGAATCGGACCAGAAAAGGTATCTTGCACAACTAGACCCCAAGGGAAACCTGTGAAAAGGTATCTTGCACAACTAGACCCCAAGGGGAACCTGTGTACCGAATTTGAGAAAGATCCAGGCAATACTTTCTGAGAAATCACGATAACAAAGTTTCATGGGGAAATATAGGATGGCCGCCTAGTGGCCATATTGGATTTTCGAATCGGACCGAAAAAGGTATCTTGCACAACTAGACCCACTGGGGAACCTGTGTACCAAATTTGAGAAAGATCTATGCAGTACTTCCTGAGAAATCACGATAACAAAGGTTCATGGGGAAATCAAAGATGGCTGCCTGGTGGCCATATTGGATATTCGAATCGGACGAGAATAGATATCTTGCACAACTAGACCCCAAGGGGAACCTGTGTACCAAATTTGAGAAAGATCCATGCAGTAGTTCCTGAGAAATCGCGATAACAAGGTTTCATGGGGAAATCCAAGATGGCTGCCTGGTGGCCATATTGGATTTTCGAATCAGACCGGAAAAGGTATCTTGCACAACTAGACCCCAAGGGGAACCTGTGTACCAAATTTGAGAAAGATCCATGCAGTAGTTCCTGAGAAATCGCGATAACAAGGTTTCATGGGGAAATCCAAGATAGCTGCCTGGTGGCCATATTGGATTTTCGAATCGGACCAGAAAAGGTATCTTGCACAACTAGACCCCAAGGGGAACCTGTGTACCAAATTTGAGAAAGATCCATGCAGTAGTTCCTGAGAAATGGCGATAACAAGGTTTCATGGGGAAATCCAAGATGGCTGCCTGGTGGCCATATTGGATTTTCGAATCGGACCAGAAAAGGTATCTTGCACAACTAGACCCCAAGGGGAACCTGTGTACCAAATTTGAGAAAGATCCATGCAGTAGTTCCTGAGAAATCGCGATAACAAGGTTTCATGGGGAAATCCAAGATGGCTGCCTGGTGGCCATATTGGATTTTCGAATCGGACCAGAAAGGTATCTTGCACAACTAGACCCCAAGGGGAACCTGTGTACCAAATTTGAGAAAGATCCATGCAGTAGTTCCTGAGAAATCGCGATAACATGGTTTCATGGGGAAATCCAAGATGGCTGCCTGGTGGCCATATTGGATTTTCGAATCGGACCAGAAAAGGTATCTTGCACAACTAGACCCCAAGAGGAACCTGTGTACCAAATCTGAGAAAGATCCATGCAGTAGTTCCTGAGAAATCGCGATAACAAGGTTTCATGGGGAAATCCAAGATGGCTGCCTGGTGGCTATATTGGATTTTCGAATCGAACCAAAAAAGGTTTCTTGCACAACTAGACCCCAAGGGGAACCTGCGTAACAAATTTGAGAAAGATCCATGCAGTAGTTCCTGAGAAATCGCGATAACAAGGTTTCATGGGGAAATCCAAGATGGCCGCCTTGTGGCCATATTGGATTTTCGGATCGGACAAGAAAAGGTATCTTGCACAACTAGACCCCAAGAGGAACCAGTGTACCAAGTTTGAGAAAGATCCATGAAGTAGTTCCTGAGAAATCGCGATAACAAGGTTTCATTGGGAAATCCAAGATGGCCGCCTTGTGGCCATATTGGATTTTCGAATCGGACCAGAAAAGGTATCTGCACAACTAGACTCCAAGGGGAACCTGTGTACCAAATTTCAGAAAGATCCATGCAGTAGTTCCTGAGAAATCGCGATAACAAGGTTTCATGGGGAAATCCAAGATGGCCACCTTGTGGCCATATTGGATTTTCGAATCGGGCCAGAAAAGGTATCTTGCACAACTAGACCCCAAGGGGAACCTGTGTACCAAATTTGAGAAAGATCCATGCAGTAGTTCCTGAGAAATCGCGATAACGAGAAATTGTTTACGGACGGACGACGGACCACGGACAAAAAGCGATTTGAACAGCCCACCATCTGGTGATGGTGGGCTAGAAAGAAAGCCTGGTGTCACGTTATACTGGACTATAGGCTCTACTAGATCTCCATCTGTAATATTATCTCCAAATGGGAAGTTCAGTTGAGTTGAGCACCTTGGCTTAGGTGGAGTGAATGTCATTTCCAGTTTCTTCTTCTGAAGTTTGTCATGTCACGTATGGCAGTTTGATATCTCTTCCACTTTCTCTCATCTGGATATGTCAGTTTCACCCACTGCACAGTGACTTGGGTAGCAGGGGGTGTCTTCTTCGTCGATGTTGTTGTTGTTGTTGATTATATATATATATTATCAGAAGTGGATGAAAACTAGAAGTATGCAAGGATGTATTCAGTGTCATCGACGGCATGTTACCCGTTTTAGCGCTTCCAGTTGAAAACATTGCCCCCTAGCGGGAACTGGCCAACTTCCAGGGGAGACAATTTTGGAATGTCAGGCCACGACTCAACAGCCGCGAATGCAGCTCCAGCGTCCGGAGTCGAAGCGACGAAGATGGCGCAATGAATCATGGGAGTTTTGTGAGAGGCCGTGACCTTGCACCTGCATATCAATGAAAATCATCAAATTCACGGCTCGCCTATGTTAACTTGTCATGGCGATTTATTTGTACTTCCAAGGAACAAAATATTGTTTACTGTTAGTTACCAGCACTGGTAGCAATAATAATTAATTAATATATCCCTCTAATTTATCAAGGAAGTCTATTCATATGCAAATAAGCACCCAGCTGAATTGTCAGATGCGGCATTCCATGGGGCATTCTAAGGATATTCGTTCTTCTCACACTCTTGATGCAAACCTCCCGTCATCAATAATATTTATTCAGCGAAATGTAACCTAAGTTGATACATTTATTTGATTGAACAAGAGAACAGAATTGAGGAAGCCGAAGTGAATGAACTCATCGTCACGAGCGCAATAGCTTTCCCCTTTCGTTTTCTCTCTGGGTCAAGCCGTATAATGGGGCTTGTGCTTCTAAATCTGGTAAATCAATTACCTTTGTGACTCGCTAGTAAAATTCCTGATAGTCCTTATAAGGCACGCCTGCGTATCACGCGATATTTCTGTAGTATTTTGAACTTCGGTTGTAAGAAAATCGAATGTTCATTGGTCGCCAGTGTTGGTTACGTCCTATAATGACCTCCCACGCTTACCGCGGAAAATTGAGGCTTATGACGAGTGGGTCAAAACATTCCTTTGAATTCGACCTGATTCAAACTTGTTGTTGATATATTGTGTAAACATAAAGCCATTCGTATCACCAAATGTCTGTAGTTCGCACGGACATGATAGATTATGGATTTGGGGATTTTAGATGCACAATAAAAAACAAAGACATATATGGTAATATCCTGCCCACCCGTTAGGGGGCCATCAGGTTAGTGGTAAAGCAAATATATGAACTTCCCGCGTTATCTCCCAGAGTTTATAAGGTACCGTAGACCTGGGTCCCCAGAATAAATGAACTACGTCCATACTCGATTGTAATTCAATAAACGATTTATTGCCCATTTAAGATATCGAACTAATGTGTTAAAAAGACAACAGGAGTCGAAAGTACAGGTAGACCTTCGTTGGGCAGAAGTTTGGATCTAACGAAAAAATGTTGACTCCGATGTGAGCACAACCGGTTTTCTGGGTCACCGTAGCGTACGGCCAGACTGCGTGCTCCAGATAATTCCCATGATTCCTCAGTCTAAATTTAGATAATTCAGCTGCCGACAATTGCCGACTAATAACGACTAATAACGACTGCAAGCCGATCGGCGCACAGTGGAAAAATTGGATTCTGTATTGCGCAGATTTCACATCATACGTCACATGAAGCGTTATAGGCAGGCTGGTGGTGCCATTGCCGTCTACATAGTCTAAGTGATCCTTGCATACTTCTAGTTCATCCACTTCTGATATTATATATATTTTTTTTTCAAGAATATAATTATTTCCCACCTTTCCATGTACCGTACACCACAATGACAGTGGATGTCATAAAAATGCTTTCTATACGATTTACATCGATCTGCATACCCCTCCTCTACTTGATCTCCATCTAAACATCTTTGACATGATGAAAATATGAAGAGAGAAAAGTATAAATGACAACCCATTTATATCTAAGGGGGACTACTCAATGTGGCTCATTCTATCTACCATAGTCAGAAACTAAAATACATTAAATAAATATCAGTTTAAATAGCATGTAGTGGCTACATGTCAGACTAGATCTACCCATATTATATGATATGTTGTTCTTGTTCACAAACAGCTCGCAATTTGTTCAACAGCATTGCTCACCATGGTACATTTACCAGGCTAAACGCTATACTGCTCCTGCTTTCATTAGCTGAATAAATAACCTTGAAATTTGTTCGACATGTGCTCAGTTCGCTTGATTGTCCATGGATCAGAAAGAACCACGTTTCTCATGTCCTTAGCGATGTCAATATAAAATATGGAATTGAATAGCTTTCATTTACATATTAAAATTCAGAATCGGGACTCTTGTAACCGTATGTGCAGAATCAGCACTCTACAATAAGTCATCCACCACCCCAATCGCCACCCTAGGCCCTCTTGAAGTTTCTGACATGTCTCTCCATAATCCACAGTGATCTGCTCTCCTGATCGCTTACATGAAGGATGGACCAGAATTTGCAACCGGTATTTTAGAATCCCGGTTTTATGTCAACACTTTGAAGAGCAAATTGTGAAGAAAAGAATACATACAAGCGTAAGTTCTGTTTTCCTGGTTTATTCCACCTACACTGTTATTGGAAATGGTGGGATAATTTTGGCGGAAATTTTCATTTAGAAGGACGCGTTCGACCAGAAAATGTAGTGCACAATCTTCCTCGGCTGACAAATCGGTCAACCAAGTGTCAAATCACATACCTTAGGCTGGTTAAAAAAATTTTCCTGTTTAGCATCATTTTTTTTATATAAATCTGGGTAGGGAGGGCGGATTTTTTTTTTTTTTTTTTTTTTTTTTTAGTGGCTTGTGTGAATAAAATCATCAACAAACCTTGCCTGAATAGTTGAATTTCTGCTCTGAATAAAGTAGGTGGCATCCATCGTCCTGCTCTGCTGTTTGCCTTCATAATTGTAGATTTTCAAAACGTTGGTTGTCCACAAGTACGATATTATCTACAAAATGCGGACTTGGGCCTCGGAAACGGACATTTGATTCGAAAACGGACTTTTAGGCCAAAAAAAAAAAAATTGGGGGGCGGGCGGTGATGCTAAACAGGAATTTTTTTTTAACCAGCCTTAAATACTTGGGAAGGAGTACGTTATACTCACAACCACGATCATCTCAAAAAGGTACTCTTTTCTGGTGTCTTTTCTGTTGCACCTGTTCTAATCGCCCCTCGTTGATTTTCAAGTTTGTGTCTCAAATCTTCACCTGTTATCACTTAAGTGCCAATATCCTCCATTTGGAGATCTCCTGCAAACAAAATTATCTCCCTTGATCGCTGCGTCGATCGTCTGCCAGGTGGCGTGCTCTCCGCGCATGTCCATCACTCTTTTTCCTTTGCAGTCTTGGTGACAAGACCTGTTTTGAAAGAGCTCCTGTAAACAGTAACTTTTGGATTGTTATAGACGCACTCTAGGGTTATTTTTTTCTCCCGTGAGTTCATTATGAACCAACGTAGTCGCCCAGCTATAAGATTCATAAGGAACGAATCATGTCGTCAGTTTTAACCAGTTCAAGACTTGCATTTTCTTTGTGTTTACAGTCAAGTGACATGCCGTGAATGTGCAGACTGGGACGACGTGACCTGGCATAGCTATCCTATGGCGACACAGTCAACTATGGAGAGCGGCCACTGACCTGGCAAGATGTCCAGCTGAGAAGCAAGCTACTCAGGCCCTCTTCAACGACTTGGCTGTAAACGAAGTTTTCCTACCAGCAACTTATCGTTGAACGATACTGTTGCTGGTGGAATCTTCACAACAGTCCCGTGAAACAGTACAGACCCTTCACGGATACAGGATCACAGCTCCACGGTCCAGTTCAAGTTCGTCAGCAAGACGAATAGCAGTACCCTGGAGCTACATTTCAAGACGGTGAACAAGTTACAGATCTAAGACACGGCCTAGTGCAAGTTCACCGGAGAAGATGAGTTACGGACTCTATACCGGAGCCGTTACAACCACGGATCTGGGCAGACCTCGGATTACAGTTCCCGTTCATCCAAGCCTCCGCAACTCAAGAAAGACAAATCTTCCAGCCGGGACCTGGTGAAGAACCGGGACCCGGCAAAGAGCCGTACCCTGGGCCTTCAAGCGGGAGCGGTGGACAAGTCTACAGTCCGGAGCACAGACCGGGACTACCAAGGACCTCGACACCACAGAGCGCCGGGACTCCGACTGCAGAGCACCTCGGACCCGACCATCGGAGAGAGAGGTTACTTCCAGAGGCGGTACTACGGCCCGGAGCCGTACCGCGGAACGGAGAAAGACACGGACCTATGAAGTCCGGACTTATCCAGTACACCGAGAGTCTACGTCTCACCGGGAGTCCACACCTACAGGCCACGGACTTTAGATCAGCATACGGGACCATGGCTCTGAGAGATCACGGCCCAATGTAGAACTCCGAGACCCCGTCAAGCTAAGAGCCTACAGGGACTACCGGGATACCGAGAGAATAGACAAAGTGCAGACCAGTCAAGCCCAAGCCACGGCGATACGGTTTACTTCTACTGCACCGGCATATCAACTCCCGTTCATCCAGGTCCCCAAAGAACCGCCGTACCCCGGAGACACAGACGGACACGGCGAAGAAGGCAGTCCGAGAATCAAGATCACGGACTCCATCACTACAGCGGCACCCCGGCTCAAGCACAGCTCACCGGTTCCACGGCACGGAGTCACGGCCCTATACGGGACGCCGGGAGTCGGACGAGCCAAGGGAGCACGGCGAAGAAGGCAGTCCGAGAATCAAGATCACGGACTCCATCACTACAGTGGGACCCCGGCTCAAGCACAGCTCACCGGTTCTACGGCACGGAGTCACGGCCCTATACGGGACGCCGGGAGTCGGACAAGCCAAGGGCCTACAGAGGGAAATTACAGCCCGGAGCCGTACCACGGCCCGGAGCCGTACCTCGGAGCGGGATACCTCACGGACCTATCCAGCGCGCCGAGAATCTACATCTGAGAAGTCACGGACTCAAGCAGAACGGACTTCTACAGATCACCGAGACTCCACATCCAAGAAGTCACGGACTTATGAGGAACGGACTCAGCCAGAACGCCGTGAGCCGGCCTCTACTCAAGCTTCGACCCGTACAACGGAGCCACACCTCGGTACTACGGCAAGCAGATCTCGTAAACGAAGTCGCACACCGCTACAACGCCGAGATTCCTATCCTGTACGTCATCATCGGGAGAGGGACCGTCCTAGACGTAGGACCCCTTCACCTAGTCCAGCCTACCGGAGTCGGTACCATAGGGACCATACCCCGGAGCGACCTTACAACAGACGAGGGAGAAGCCGTTCTCCGGTTTCTCGTCAACAAGCATTGATGGCGAGGAGCGGACGTCTACCCACCATCATCGTAGCCCGGAGCATCGGGATAAAACGGAAGTCGTAGATCACCATTCTGGACCTGCCCCCAAGGAACAGACTTCTGCTCCAGGGGTACCTTCCAAGGCAAGCCTGGTCAAGAAGCACACCGGGGTAGAGGTTCCTTCATCGGAGACCCGTGAGATGACTCGACCCATTCTTCTAGCAACGGTGGGAGGCCCGTTGGCCGAGTGATTTAGATCCCCGGCATACAGTGCTGGCAATTAGGTGCCTGACTCTGGGGTCGCTGGTTCGAATCCTGCACGGGACTCGACCAGACTCAGACTCGGACTATGAGGATCACGCACGACGTTCCACTTCCTCGGCATCCTCATCTCATACAGATTCACCTCCTACGTCAGGCGGAGGTAGAAGAATAAGACATGCTACCCTTCAAGCCAGGATAGCGGCGGTACACACGTTGACTCCAGAGATGCCCAGACCGGTGGTCGGCGATGACAAGCAGCCTGATGACCCCGCCGGGGACGGAGAAAACTTACTACGGCATCTCTTTACGGTTTAAACAAACCTTCTGAGGAGGAAGCTGCGCCAACCTGCGCACCATCTCCAGCATCAGCCAACCTATACGACGCACTGGATCGACAATTGGAGACTTCGTCATCTCTCCAGGAGCCCGGTCCTTACAAGGGTTACACTCTTCACGGAGACAATCCACCGTTCAGGGCCCGAAGTCTGAACCGGAGCTTGGCAGATTGTTGAACTTCACGAGGACACCGGCGGGGGTACTTCAACAGAAGCAAGCTTGTGCTGTGGAAGATATGATGCTGACACAACACAGAATTACATCATACTCTGATTGGTTCCTGACGGCTATTTCCAAGATGATTCAGGATCCAGACGTGAAGCATAAAATGGATCCTTG